>CAUYQV010025548.1:0-21489 GCA_963574575.1 Galagoides demidoff | reverse complement strand
GGCGCCCGCCACAATGCCTGGCCATTTTTTGGTTGCAGCCATCATTGTTGTTTGGCGGGCCCGGGCTGGGGATTCGAACCCGCCACCTTAGGTGTACGTGGCTGGCGCCTTAGCCGATTGAGCCACAGGCGCCGAGCCTGGATCCCTATTTCAAAAACCATCTCCTGGATCTGGAGGGAAAACATAGGAACACAGAGCCTTCACAAACTGACTCATCTAATTCAACTCTTATCATGAATAGATTTGCATCTCTCCGAATGTTCTACGTGTTGTTTCTTCCCCAAAACAATGTTAATCTGAGTGCACATTTAACATTCCCTTTGTATCATTCAGAATGCCCAGTGTTGGGCTTAAGATAAGCAACTGGTGAATTCTTGCTGACTGTATAAAATAACAGGTTTAAGTGACAGTTTTCTTCTTTCAGGAGTACAGCAGAGACCAGGACCAAACCTAATGCCATAGTCCCTAATTTACCAGTCGGATGAGCTGCCGGTCCAGCCACCTGAGCACATCGGGCCCCTCTTCTGACTCCGCTCGGAATACGCCAAGCCTCGCCATCAAGACTGCTGCAGCCTCTTGGTCAAACGCTGCTTCTATGTGCTTGAGCTGACTCTGTGCATCTGCCCAGCTAGAAATGCCAGAGTTAGTGCCACATGTAAGTTCAGGAGAGAATAAAATGTAAATCAAATGTAAATAGACATCCATTTACATAACACAAGTTCCATTCCTTCATCTAAGATGACATAAATTTAAATGTCATTTCCTGTGAAGAATCACAGGAGTTTTATATAAACTTCAGTTAACCTCATGTGGTCTCTGAAGGCTACTACTTCAAAAGAAAAATTATGCTCATGCCTATAATCCTAGCACTTTAGGAGACGGAGGCAGGACAATCACTTGAGTTCAGGAGTTCAAGATCAGCCTGAGCAAGAGCAAGATCTTATCTCCACTAAAAATGGAAAAACATAGCCGGGTGTAGTCATGTAGTCCCAGCTACTCATCTGTAGTCCCAGCTACTCTGCAGGCTGAGGCAAGCCCAGCTAGGGAGGCTGAGGCAAGAGGATCGCTTGAGCCCAGGAGTTGGAGGTTGCTGTGAGCTATGATGCACTCTAGCCTGGGGCAAACAGAACTAAGACTTTGTCTCAAAAACAAAAGCATAAAAAAAAAGAAAAATTACAGATGGTTTTCCCATGTTTTATAATACATTATAAAAGTAAAGACTCAAAAGGTACTAAATTTCGATACAGCATTCCTTCCTCTAGATCAATATTTTTTCTTTTTGAGACAGTCTCACTTTATCACCCTTGGTAAAGTGCCGTGGTGTCATAGCTCATAGCAACCTCTAACTCTAGGGTTCAAGCTATTGTTTTGCCTCAGCTTCCCCAACAGCTGAGACTACAGAAGCCTGCTATGATGTCAGCTATTTTGTTTTTTTTTGTGGAGATAGAGTCTTACTTATCGCCCTTGGTAGAGTGCCATGGCGTCACACAGCTCACAGCAACCTCCTACTCCTGGGCTTAGGCAATTCCCTTGCCTCAGCCTCCTAAGTAGCTGGGGGTACAGGTACCTGCCATAACACTTGACTATTTTTTTGTTGCAGTTTGGCTGGGGCCAGGTTTGAACCTGCCACCCTCGGTATGTGGGGCCAGCGTCCTGCCCACTGAGATGCAGGCGCTGCCCAATGTTGGCTAAAATTTTTTAGAGACAGGGCCTCACTCTTGCTCAGGCTGAACTCCTAAGCTTAGGCAATCCACCCTCCTTGGCCTCCCAGAGTTTTGAGATTATAGGCATAAGCCACCACACTCGGCCCCCTCTAGGTTAATCTTAAAAAAATCTAAACCTTTTTGGCTCGGCTTCCATAGCACAGTGGTTATAGTGCCACGAGGCTGGCTGGTTCAAACCTAGCCTGGGCCAGCTGAACAACAATGACAACTGCAACAAAAAAAAATAGCCGGGCATTGTGGCAGGTGCCTGTAGTCTTAGCTACTTGGGAGGCTAAAGCAAGAGAATTGCTTGATTCCTAGAGTTTGAGTTTGAGGTTGCTATGAGCTGTGATGCCATGACACTCTACACAGGAAGAGATATGCTCTGTCTCAAAGAAAAAAAAATCTAAATGTTTTCAAATTCACAAAATCACTTTCCAGCATCCCCTCCATGGAAAAAATAATCAGCACATATGCAGAGATTTCTCAGATGAATAAAGACATCATGAACAAAGCTAAAAAACAGAAAAGATAGACCAAGACACTTACAACAAATAAAACCATATCCAAAATAGTCTCTGCTTCATGATATAGGCAAAGGCTATCACAGAAGAAATGCAGATGGCTAGTAAATATGAAATTTACACAGCTCATTGGTAAGTGGGAAAATATAAATGAAAGTGAGATATTACATGTTCTCTCTGTATATATCTATATTTGCATGTCAAATGTTGATAACATCCATTGTTAATGAGAAGACAGGGCATTCTCCTTATGCTAGTGGACAAAATATAAATTATCTCCCCGGAAGAGTAGCCTTGTAGTATCTAAAATCTCACTGCTAGAAAGTGGCTGAAAAGAAATATTCATGTGCGGGGGAGGGGGATCTGAACGCCTGTGGCTCAATGGGTAGGGCGCTGGCCCCATATACAAAGGATGGCGGGTTCAAGTGCCAGTAGCAGTATTTACATATGGGGAGGATGAGTGAAGAGACCCACTCTTTATATACAAGAGACCCTCTATATCCACAGGTTCTGTATCAGCAGATCCAATCAGTTGTGGATCAAAGTGTAGCTATTCCTACTGGGTGCAGCTGTACCCAAAACACACATACAGCTGTTTCTGTCATGTTTCCCTAAATTACTATTTACATAACATTTATACTATATTAATATTAGGTATTATAAATCATCTAGAGATGATTTAAAGTATATGGGAGGATGTGCATAGGTTATATGAAATATTACACCATTTTATATAAAAGACTTGAACATCTGTGGATTTTTGTTATCCATGGGGGTTCCTGGAACCAATCCCTCACATAATTAAGGGATAACTGTATTTACATGTTGCTTGAATCTTTTATAAGAAGGATGTATGTATTGACTACTTATCTAAGAAGATAATAAAGAATGTTTTTTAAGAAAACTACCATATTTTGTTTTTTTTTTTTTTTTTGAGACGGAGCCTCAAGCTATCCCCCTGGGTAGAGTGCCATGGCATCATAGCTCATAGCAATCTCCAACTCCTGGGCTCAAGCGAGTCTCCTGCCTCCGCCTCCCAAGTAGCTGGGACCACAGGCACCCACCACAATGCCTGGCCATTTTTTGGTTGCAGCCATCATTGTTGTTTGGCAGGCCCGCGCTGGGCATTTGAACCCGCCATCTTAGGTGTATGTGGCTGGCGCCTTAGCTGATTGAGCCACAGGCGCCAAGCCAGAAAACTACCATATTTTGAATGGCGCCTGTGGCTCAAAGGGGTAGGGCGCTAGCCCCATATGCTGGAGATAGCAGGTTCAAATCCAGCCCCAGCCAAAAACTACAAAAAAAAAAGATAAGAAAACTCCCATATTTTGTCATGTATAATGTGCTCTGTGTATAATGCACACCCATGTTTGGGGCCTAGACTTTCAGGAAAATGCCCCTTAAGAAAGTGACTGGCTCTCAACCAAAACAGACACTTCTGAGGAGGGCTAAACATCACCTGAGAAATGTGCAAATCGCACCGCTCACCCATCGCTGTCTGCTCTGTGAAGGCTGCACCTTCCCTCTTTCCCAGGAGCCCTTACTTTCCCACCATGTAGGGGCTGCCACCAAGATGTATGGCTGATAGGGCAGGAACTTCTGAGGCCACTTGGCCTGCAGGTAGCCATGTGGGTGCCTGGGGCCTGCATGGGGCTCCCAGGCCCCTCAAGGTGGCCAGTCCTTAGCCCTGGCCCTCAGCCCAAATGGCCATAGCCCACCTCAGCAGCCCTCCTACCACTCCCTCCTGATTGAGGAGTGTGACAGAGGCCACTCTGGTCTGTTCCCACCAGATCCCTCCTGGACTGGAGCCCCAGGCAGTGACCCTGGGAGACCTGCTGGGCTCCTCACTACCAAGCCGTGCTATCCATGCATAATATACCGCCTTAATTTCATTTGGACAAAAAGGTGCATGTTATACATGGCAAAATGGTATATTCCTCCAAAAAAATGATTCCTCCAGGTAGTATTTGTAGGCCCAAGTGGGTTAACCAAGAACACATCCTCTTGAGATCAAATAAGCCAGCGAGGACTGTTGAAAACCATTCAATGAATCCAAAAGACAAACTAACAGATGTTAAAGTATCACTTCACAGGAAAAATATCAGTCAGAGGCTCCACAGAGGAGAAAATGGGGCTGCTTACTTTCGGGCAATGGTGGTCACACGGATGCGTCTCTGGGTGCTGGAGTGCTGATACTGTGTGACAAACTGGATCGCGCCTCTGCCTCCTTGGGGTATCGGGGCATTGTGCTGCGGGGTAAGAGGCAACCTCATTACTGTCAGAGACACAACTCAACACAGACCCATCATGCACTTCTGAAATGACGGGTAGCAGGGACAGAAAGGTACACTTATGATCTGCACATTTCACTGTATGTAACTTTAACCTCAAAAAAAGCTACATTCAGTACTGGACTCAAGTTAATGACATACATGCTGACATATTTAAGAATGCAATACACAAATGACTGTTATTTGCTTTGAGATGCATCAAAAATAAGATGAATTAATAGATTAATACATGTGTAAATATAACAAAGCAAATGAAGTTCTTTTTTTTTTTTTTTTTTAACAAATTGAAGGTTTGTGGCAACCTTGCCTTGAGCACATCCATTGGTGCCATTTTCCCAACAGTTCATGCTCACTTTGTGTCTGTATCACACATTAGAATTCTCACAATACTCTAAACTTTCATTATTATTACACCTGTTATGGTGATCAGTGATATTACCACTTAGATCTTTTTGGAGTGCATAAGCTGCACCCATATAAGACAATTAATTTAATTGATATTATAGGTGTTCTGACTATTCTACCAACTTGTCATTACCTTGTCTTCCTCCCTCTCCTCAGGACTTCCTTATTCCCTGAGACAAAATAATACTGAAATTAGGCCAATTATTACCCTACAATAGCCTCTAAGTGTTCTAGTGAATAGAAGAGTCTCTCAGTTTATATCAAAAAATAAAAATGATAATGCTTACTAAGGAAAACAGGCTAAAAGCGAGGCCTCTGTTGCTTAACAACCAAGCCGTGAATACAGAAAGGACTGAAGGAAACTAACAAAGCTACTCCAGTGAATACACAGACTTACTGCTCATATGGAAAAGGTTCTAATAGTCTAAGATCAAACGAGACACAACATTCCCTGAAGCTAAAGTCTAACCTACAGCAAGGTCCTAACTCTATTCTATGAAGGCTGAATGAGAAAGCTGAAGGAGAGTCTGAAGCTGGAAGAAGCTGCCTCATGAGCTTTAGGAGAGAAGCCACTTGCATCACATAAGTACAGGTGAGGCAGTAACTGCTGCTGCAGAAGCTGCAGGGGGTTCCCAGATCTAGCCAAGAGCACGGATGAAGGCGGCTGCATGACACACAGACGCTCAGTGTGATGAAACAGCCTGTGTTGGAAAAGATACCATTTAGGACTTTTCCAGGTAGTGGAATAAGTCAAGGCCTGGCTTTGAAGCTTCAATGGACAAGCTGACTCTCCTGTTAGGGGTCAATGCTCATTATTCATTCTGAACATCCTAGGGCCCTTAACAATTATGCTAAGTGGGCTTGGCACCTGTGGCTCAAACAGCTAAGGTGCCAGCCACATACACCTGAGCTAGCGGATTTGAATCCAGCCAGGGCCTGCCAGAAACAATCACAGCTGTAACCAAAAAATAGGTGGGCATTGTGGCAGGCACCTGTAGTCCCAGCTACTTGGAAGGCTGAGGCAGGAGAATCACTTGAGCCTAGGAGTTGGAGGTTGCTGTGAGCTGTGATGCCATAGCATTCTACCTAGGGTGACAGCTTGAGGCTCTGTCTCAAAAAAAAAAAAAGAAAAAAATTATGCTAAATGTACCCTGCCTGTGCTCTATAAATGCAACAACAAAGCCTACATGACAGCACATCTGTTTACAGTTTACTGAATATTTTAAACCTACTATTGAAATTTACTGCTCAGAAAAAAAAACAAAAACTCCTTTTAAAATATTACTGTTCATTGGCAATGCACCCGGTGACCTTTATACATCTGATGAAGGCGTATAAAGAGGTGAATGGTGGCACCTGTGGCTCAAGGAGTAGGGTGCCAGCCTCATATACCAGAGGTGGTGGGTTCAAACCCAGCCCTGGCCAAAAACTGCAAAAAAAAAAAAAAGAGGTGAATGTTGTTTTCATGGCTGCTAACACAATATCCATTCCACAGCCCAAGGATCAAGGAGGAATTTCAAGTCATACTATTTAAGGAACTTTTGAGTCATACTATTTAAAAAATACATTCTGTAATACATTTCATAAGGCTATTACTGCCATACAAGGTGATACCCCCAATGGATCTGGGCAAAGAAAATTGAAAACAGGGTGGCGCCTGTGGCTCAGTGGGTAAGGCACTGGCCCCATATACTGAGGGTAGCAGGTTTAGACCCAGCCTCAGCCAAACTACAACAAAAAAAATAGCCAGGCATTGTGGTGGGTGCCTGTAGTCCCAGCTACTCAGGAGGCTGAGGCAGGACAATCGCCTAAGCCCAGGAGCTGCAAGTTTCTGTGAGCTATGTGATACTACGCACCCTACCAAAGGTGATAAAGTGAGACTCCGTCTATAAAAAAAAAAAAAAAAAAAAAAAGGAAAGAAAATTGAAAACATTCACCATTCTAGATGATGTTAAGAATATCTGTAACCGGGCTTGGCGCCAGCCACGTACACCTAAGGTGGTGGGTTCGAATCCCCAACCCGGGCCCGCCAAACAACAATGATGGCTGCAACCAAAAAATGGCCGGGCATTGTGGTGGGCACCTGTGGTCCCAGCTACTTGGGAGGTGGAGGCAGGAGACTCGCTTGAGCCAGGAGTTGGAGGTTGCTATGAGCTGTGATGCCATGGCACTCTACCCAGGGGGATAGCTTGAGGCTCCGTCTCAAAAAAAAAAAAAAAAAAAAGAATATCTGTAACACATGGAAGGCAGTAAAAATATTGATTCCGACCCTTATCAATGACTTTAAGGAGTTCAAGATTTCAGTAGAGGCAATCATTGCAAACGTAATAGAAATAGCAAAAGATGGCCAGGAGTGGTGGCTCATGCCTGTAATTCTAGCACTCTGGGAGGCCAGTGTGGGTGGACTGCTTAAGCTCAGAAGTTCGAGACCAGCCTGAGCAAGAGTGAGACCCCCGTCTCCAAAAATAGCTGGGAGTTGTGGCAGGTGCCTGTAGTCCCAGCTCCTTGGGAAAGGCTGAGGATAGAGGATGGCTTGAGACCAAGAGTATGAAGTTCCTCTGAGCGACGACACCACAGCACTCTACCAAGGGTGACAAAGTGAGACTGTGTCTCAAAAAAGAAAAGAAAAAAGGAAATAGCAAAAGAACTAGAATTAAAGTGGAGCCTGAAGATGCAACTGGATTGCTGCAATCTCATGATCAAGCTTGAATGGATGAGGAGCTGCTTCTTACACATAGGAAAGGGGTTTCTTGAGATGGAATCTATTCCTGATGATGATGATATGGAAACTGCTGACAAGAACAGATTCAGAATATAGCATGAACTCAGTTGATAAAGCAGAGGCAGGGCCTCAGGGGACTGACTCCAATTTTGAAATAAGTTCTATACTACATAAAATGCTATCAACAGCATCTCATACTACAGAGAAATCTCTCATGAAGGAAACAACAATTGCAGCAAACTTCACAGTTGTCTTATTTTAACAAACTGCCACAGCCACTCCAACCTCAGCAACCACAGTCCTAATGAGTCAGCAGACATCCACAGGGAGCACCACTTGTAAGAGACTGACTCGCTGAAGGATCTGCTGAGTGTTCGCCCTTTTTATAGCAGTACAGCTGACCTTGAATAATGCAGGTTTGAACTACACTGTTCTACTTTTACACAAATCGTCTTCTGTCTCTGCAGCCTCCTCAACATGAGGTAAGTCCTTTAAGACCCACTTCCACTTACGAACACTAAATGTATTTTTTCTTTTTCACAACTTTCTTTCGTACATTTTTTTGAGACAGTCTCACTATGTTGCCCTCAGTCAAGTGCCATAGCATCACAGCTCACAGCATCCTCAAACTCTTGGCTTAAGCCATTCTCTTGCCTCAGCTTCCCAAGTAGCTGGAACTACAGGCGCCCGCAACAACACTCTGCTATTTTTAGGGATGGAGTCTTTCTCTGGCTCAGGCTGGTCTTAAACTTGTGAGCTCAGACAATCCACCTGCCTTGGCCTCTCAGAGTGCTAGGATGACAGGTGTGAGCCACTGCTCCCAGCCTATGAAGTATTTCTTAAAGTATATACATATTTTTAAAAATGTGATGCTATTGTACACTATAGTGTAAACTTAAAACACAATGTTTACATGAACTAAGAAACCAAAAAACTCAGGTGACTTGCTTTATTGTAGTGGTCTGGAGCCAGACCTACAGTATTTCTAAGATATGCCTGTACAACAGAATGTCAATTACAGAATCTAGGCAGTAGGTAGTGGGAATATGGGTATTCATTTTACAATTATTTTGATCTTTCTATATGCTCATAATTTTTCATAATAAAATATAAGGGAAAGAACTGACACACTCGAAAATTCACCAACATTAGGATGGATGGTAAAAGCCATTACTCTTCTGGGCAGGGCCTATAGCTCAGTGGGTAAGGTGCCGGCAAGATATACCCAGGCTGGCAGGCTTGAACCTGGCCCAGGCCAGCTAAAACAAGGACAACTGCAACAACAACAACAAAAATAGCTGGGTGTTGTGAAGGGCACCTGTAGTCCCAGCTACTTGGGAGGCTGAAGCAGGAGAATTGTGTAAGCCCAAGAGTTTGAGGTTGCTGTGAGCTATGATGCCACAGCACTCTACCCAGGGCGACAGCTTGAGACTCTGTCTCAAATAAATAAATACATACATAAAAAATAAAACTCTGTCTCAAAAAAAGTTAAAAAAAAAAAAGCCATTACTCTTCTTTTTTTTTTTTTTTTTTAAGAGACAGAGTCTTACTTTGTTGTCCTTGGTAGAGTGCTGTGTAATCACAGCTCACTGCAACCTCTAGCTCTTGGGCTTAGGCAATTCTCCTGCCTCCACCTCCCAAGTAGTTGGGACTATAGGTGCCCACCACAATGCCCGACTATTTTTTGTTGCAGTTTGGCCAGGGCGGGGTTTGAACCTTCCACCCTCGGTATGTGGGGTCAGCGCCCTACCCACTGAGCCACAGGCGCCGCCCAGCCATTACTCTTCTTTTTTTTGAGACGGAGCCTCAAGCTATCCCCCTGGGTAGAGTGCCATGGCATCACAGCTCATAGCAACCTCCAACTCCTGGGCTCAAGCGAGTCTCCTGCCTCTGCCTCCCAAGTAGCTGGGACCACAGGCGCCAGCCACAACGCCCAGCCATTTTTTTTTGGTTGCAGCCATCATTGTTGTTTGGCGGCCCGGGCTGGGGATTTGAACCCGCCACCTTAGGTGTACGTGGCTGGCGCCTTAGCCGATTGAGCCACAGGCGCTGAACCAATCATAAAGAATTTTTAAAAACAGGAATGTTTGTTTTGCACATTTTCACTCAATGTAACTTTTTCTATTACCAACCTGAAAAGATTTTATCCAACATAAATCAAGTTTAAAAAGTATTACAGGGCAGTGCCTGTGGCTCAGTGAGTAGGGTGCCAGCCCCACATACCAAGAGTGGTGGGTTCAAACCTGGCCCTGGCCAAACTGCAACAAAAAAATAGCTGGGCGTTGTGGTGGGTGCCTATAGTCCCAAGCAGCTCAGGAGCATCACCTAAGCCCAGGAGTTGGCGGTTGCTGTGAGCAGTGTGATGCACTCTGCACTCTACCAAGGGCGATAAACTGACACTCTTATCTCTACAGAAAAAAAAAAAAAAGTATTATCAATTGTACAACTGTATTTAAGGAGAGTAAGATAGTGATGTACAGGCCATAAAGGCAATAATATGCCTCAAAGCCCACAAATACAGGTAAACAAATCAATACATCCTAATATGCCTGGGGCAATAATAGGAAACTTCTATAACAGATTATAAAGATTCTGAAAAAAGTATTTCAGAAACTCAAAATATACTGATCAATGTAAAAAAAAAGGATCAAAAAACACTACCAACTAATTTATATGCTATTTTGTTTTGCATCTAGGACATTAAAATAGAACCTTGTTCTAAGCCACATAAAAGGATGTAAGTATGTACAATTTACATATTTATAATGCAAGTACATTGATTTGTAATCTAATGAAAATAGACAAAAATTTTTAATATTAAATATGCTTTTAAATATCCATCAGAAATATGGTCAACACAACAACACATCTATAAAGTCAAAGAATATTTTGGTAACACCCCTGAAGTGGCTTCTAACAAAATTAACAAAATTAACCTAGAATGCTTCACAGAGAGAATGGAGGTGGTTTTGAAAAGCTAAATAAAGTCAAAAACAAAAATGCTACTTCAGAACTAGCAAGTGGGAAGGCAAGCACAACTCCCTGTCCAACCAAAGCTTGGTGCAGGTGGCTCATCCCCCTGTAGGCTGAAGGGGGAGCTAAAGGAGATAAAGCCAAGCCAAACGACAAACCCAGAGAAAAGCCACACTGTCGTCTGCTAAACCTGCTCCTCCAAAGCCAGAGCCCAAGCCTAAAAAGGCCCCTACAAAGACAGAAGAGAAGGTACCCAAAGGAAAAAGGGAAAAGCTGACGCTGGCAAGGAGGGGAACAACCCTGCAGAAAATGGAGATGCCAACAGACCAGGCACAGAAAGCTGCAGGTGCTGGGGATGCCATGAGAAGTGTGTGCATTTTTGATAACTGTGTAACTTCTGGGGACTATACAGTTTGAAATAATATTTTTTATCAAGTTTTATAAAAATGCAGAATTTTGTTTCACTTTTTTTTTTTAAGTTATGTTGTTAGCACACAGAACACTTCATTGTTTTTTGGGGAAGGGGCATATGTCACTAATAGAATGTCTTCAAAGCTATATTGATAGAGTGGGGTCTGACATTTCACATTTAGCATGTTGTTTAACAACTCTCACAAGCCAACCCTGACTTTTAGGAAATGAAATGAAAATGGCAGAATTTATCTGAAGATCCAATAATCTCCAAATGGCCGCTGCTCTTTTGAGGGATGTCATCTCAGTAGTGTTTTTGAAAAGGTTTAGATTTATAAGAGAAAAATGTCTTTTCCCTCTAGTTTTCAGAGACTTCCTCTATGCTCCCAGGAGGAGGGATTCCCTGATGTTGACACACAGCCACCTTGGCACAAATGCCTTGTGGTATGGAAAAACTAATTTGTTTTTATGTCCTATTCTCCCTCTGCCTTCAGCATAGTCTTAACTCTCTTAAACCCAGTCACCTCTTGGGACCTAACCCCCAATAATTGGTTACCAGTATGTCAAAGAATCTAAACCTTTTCAAAAACACTACTGAGATGACATCCCTCAAAAGAGCAGGGGCCATTTGGAGATTGTTGTATCTTCAGATAAATTCTGCCATTTTCATTTCATTTCCTAAAAGTCAGGGTTGGCTTGTGAAAGTTGTTAAACAACATGCTAAATGTGAAATGTCAGACCCCACTCTGAACTTCCCTGTTCAGAGGACAAATGAAGATTTCACTGGATTTTAGAGTGGCTTTCTGATTTCCGGTAGAGTATTGAAGAAGGGAGTTTAAAGGTGTACACTGTTAAGGACTGTCTGCCCATGTCCTGCCTGAAATATCATGATTGTTTATGAAAAGTATCTTTAATAAAGCTGGATACAGTTTGGGGGGGGGAAGAACTAGAAAGTGAACAATGTTTATGCGAAACAGCTGGATAAACAAGCAATGAAACCAAAACACGGATCACTCATCTACCTCAAACAGCGTGGGCAGTTCAACAGCGAAGTGTCTTAGCAGTAAGGTTGGTAGAGGGGGGAGGGGCAAGATGGTTGACAGAAGCTCCCATCCAGAGGGAAGGATAATGTCCAGAAAATACCCAACAAAGTTGAAGACTAGGAGACCAGCCAAGAGAGAAGAGTGATATCTGCAGGACACCTCTGCTGAGGCAAGTTATGACTCCAAAAAAGCAATCTACATGTACATAACACATCCCAAAGGAAAAGTGTTTGTCTCCTCCCACAAGAAAGCTGTGTTTTTCTCTGTTTTCTCTTCGTCTGCACCTGTAAGTTTCCTACAGGCAAGTGGTAAACTGAGGGCCTATTATTTCACACCACATGTGAGAGTTGGAGGAAGTGGGGTCTACTCCCCTAGAGGGACCCTGCTGAGATCCGAAACACCCTCTTGCCAGGCATAAAAATCAAACTAACGTTTTCACTGCCATTTTGAATTTCCAGTCCACCCTTCCCCCTTTGCTTGCAGAGACAGTGCAGTGTCCCCCCACCCCTGCAGGACCAAGCGCCCTGTCCTGGCCCTGCAGCCAGAGAACTGCTAGAGCCATGTGTGTTCCCCAGGCAGCTTATAGCTATCCCCACTCCATAACCCTCACCGGGCAGCCCCAGGACTGCTAGAGAGCTGGGCGCATCCTGCAGGCGGCTGCTGGCAATCCCCGCTCCAGGCATCTTTGCCAGGCTGATCGAGAACTGCTAGAGCCTAGCGTTCTCAGCACCCCAGGCACGGTGGCCCAAGAACTGCGAGAGGACGGTCAGTTGAGAGAAAAACACACAGGAGCAGTGGTACCCCGAGGCAAAGAGCAGCAGCCACAGCAGTGGGAACAATAAGGCTCACACCCCTGAGGCTTTTCCCAACAGACACGCCCTGTCTCTCCAGGCAACCACAGGAAGCCAGCATCATCTCAGGTGGCAGCCACTAGCAGAACGTTTCTGGGACTGTCTCCAAACGGTGTAAATTCAGCATGGGGTGGAATCAGTGGAAAAACTCTGGTAACTTGAATAAACAGAGTAGATCAACTCCACCAAGGAAGGATGGGGCAGATGCAACTGAAGATCACATCCATAAACAGATGGCTGAGATGTCAGAAATCAAGTTTAGAATCTGGATAGCAAATAAGATTAACAGAACGGAGGAAAGTAGGGAATTAGAATTTTAAATTATTCAAAAGATGTCTTAAGAATTCAAAGATTTCAAAGATAAAATGACCAAAGATTTTGACACATTGAGGCAAGAATTTGCAGCCCTCAAAGATATGAAAAATACAGTAGAATCCCTCAGTAACAGAAAGGAGCAGGCAGAAGAAAGGATCTCTGACACTGAAGACAAAGCTTTTGCAGGCACCCAAGTACTCAAGTACACACCCAAGATGAAGAGAAATGGAGAGCGAAAACGAATCACTCCCTCAGAGAGCTCTGGGATAATTCGAAGAAAACTAATATTCACCTTAAAGGAATCCCTGAAGGCAATGAAGTTACTTCACAAAACACAGAAGCTCTTTTTCATGAAATTATGAAAGAGAATTTTCCAGACATGCCAAGAGATTCTGAAATCCAGATAGGAGACAGTTTCAGAACCCTAGCACGACTCAACCCAAACAAGACATCCCCCAGACACATCATAATTAACTTCACTAAAGTTAATATGAAAGAGAAAATTCTGAAAGCAGTTAGACGCAAGAAAACCATAACCTACAAAGGAAAGAGTATTAGAATGACTGCAGATCTCTCTGCTAAAACCTTTCAGGCTAAAAGAGGGTGGTCATCAACTTTTAGTCTCCTAAAACAAAATAACTTTCAACCTAGGATCTTGTATCTAGCTGAACTGAGTTTCATTTATGATGGAGAAATTAAATACTTTAATGACATTCACATGTTGAAGAAATGTGCCATAACTAAACCAGCTCTACAGGACATTCTCTGACCTATCCTCCATAATGACCAGCGCAATCCTCCACCACATAAGTAAACTCACTCAGAAACTTTTTATCAAATTCCAACTTCCACAGTGTCAAAAGGATTAAAAATGTCCCCTGGACTTTCAAAAAACTCAATACCCAAAATTATACCAGGCTTATCAATATTCTCAGTCAATGTGAATGGCTTAAATTGCCCTCTAAAGAGGCACAGGCTGGCTGACTGGACATAAAAACTGAGGCCAGATATCTGCTGTATACAAGAATCTCATCTTACCCTACAAATATAGACTCAGGGTGAAGGACGGTCATCTATATTCCAGGGAAATGGAAAACAGAAAAAAAGGTGTTGCAATTTTATTCACAAGTACAACAGGCTTTAAACCAACAAAAGTAAGCAAGGATAAGGATGGTCACTTTATATTTGTTAAGGGTAATACTCAATACAAAGAGATTTCAATTATCAATATTTATGCACCCAACCAGAATCCACCTGAATTTATAAGAGATACTCTAATAGGCATGAGCAACTTGAGTTCTCCCAGCTCCATCATAGTTGGAGATTTTAATACTCCTTTGGTAGTGTTGCATAGATCCTCCAACAAGAAGCTTAGCAAAGAAATTTTAGATTTAAACTTAACCATTCAGCATTCAGATTTAACAGACATCTACAGAATATTTCATCCTAACAAAACTAAATACACATTTTTCTCATCAGCCCACAGAATGTACTTCAAAATCAACCACATCTTAGATCACAAGTCTAACCTCAGCAAATTTAAAAGAATAGAAATTATTCCTTGCATCTTCTCAGACCATCATGGAATAAATGTTGAACTCAGTAACAACATGAATCTGCAGACTCAAATAAAAACATGGAAGCTAAATAATCTTATGCTGAATGATAGGTGGGGTCAGAGACAAGATCAAGAAGTAAATTACCAAATTTTTGGAACAAAATGATAATGAAGATATGAGTTACCAGAACCTCTGGGATACTGTAAAGGCAGTCCTAAAAGGGAAATTTATAGCACTGCAAGCCTTCCTCAAAAGAATGGAAAGAGAAGAAGTCAACAACTTACTGGGACATCTCAAGCAACTGGAAAAGGAAGAACATTCCAACCCCAAACCCAGCAGAAGAAAAGAAATAACCAAAATTAGAGCAGAATTAAATGAAATTGAAAATAAAAGGATTATACAACAGATCAATAAATCAAAAAGTTGGTTTTTTGAAAGGTTAATAAAACACAAACTTTTGACCAACCTAACAAAAAAAAGAATAAAATCTCTAATTTCATCAATCAGAAATGGTAAAGACAAAATAACAACAAACCCCTCAGAAATTCAAACAATCCTTAATGGATATTACAAGAAACTTTATTCTCAGAAATATGAAAATCTGAAGGAAATCGACCAATACTTGGAAGCATGTCACCTTCCAAGATTTAGCCAAAATCAAGTGGAAATGTTGAATAGGCCTATATCAAGTTCTGAAATAGCATCAACTATACAAAATATCCCTAAAAAGAAAAGCCAGGGCCCAGATGGTTTCATGTCAGAATTCTACCAAATCTTTAAAGAGGAACTAGTACCTATATTACTCAACCTTTCCCAAAATATAGAAAAAAAAAGGAATACTACCCAACACATTCTATGGAACATCACCTTGATCCCCAAACCAGGAAAAGACCCAACAAGAAAAGAAAATTACAGACCAATATCACTAATGAATACTGATGCAAAAATATTCAACAAGATCCTAACAAACAGAATCCAGCAACACATCAAACAAATTATACACCATGACCAAGTGGGTTTTATCCCAGGATCTCAAGGATGGTTCAACATATGTAAATCTATAAATGTAATTCGTCACATAAACAAATTAAAAGACAAAGACCATATGATTCTCTCAATTGATGCAAAAAAAGCTTTTGATAATATCCATCATCCTTTCATGATCAAAACACTTAAGAAAATTGGCATAGAAGGGACATTTCTCAAATTGATAGAGGCCATTGCTGTAGCAAACCCCCAGCCAATATTGTACTGAATGGAGTTAAATTGAAATTGTTTCCACTCAGCTCAGAAACCAGGCAAGGTTGACCCTTGTCTCCATTGTTCTTTAACATTGTAATGGAAGGTTTAGCCATTGCAATTAGGAAAGAAAAGGCAATCAAGGGTATCCATATAGGATCAAAAGAGATTCAACTTTCACTCTTCACAGATGATATGCTTGTTACCTGGAAAACACCAAGATTCTACTACAAAACTCTTAGCAGTGATCAAGGAATACAGCAGCATCTCAGGTTACAAAATCAACACTCATAAATCGGTAGGTAGCCTTTATATATACTAACAACAGTCAAGCTGAAAAAACAGTCAAGGACTCTATTCCATTCACAGTAGCTACAAAAAAGGTGAAATATTTGGGAGTTTACCTAACAAAGGACGTGAGAGATCTCTATAAAGAGAACTATGAAACTCTGAGAAAAGAAATAGCTTAAGATGTTAACAAATGGAAAAACATACCATACTTATGGCTGGGAAGAATTAACATTGTTAAAATGTCCATACTACCCAAAGCAATATATAATTTTAATGCAATCCCTATTAAAGTTCCATTGTCATACTTTAAAGATTTTGAAAAAATAATACTTCCTTTTATGTGGAATCAGAAAAAACCTCGAATAGCCAAGACATTACTCAGAAATAAAAACAAAGCAGGAGGAATCACACTACCAAACATCAGACTATACTATAAATCCACAGTGATCAAAACAGCATGGTATTGGCACAAAAACAGAGAGGTAGATGTATGGAACAGAATACAGAACTAAGAGATGAACCCAGCTACTTACAGTTATATATGATCTTTGACAAGCCAATTAAAAACATTGAGTGGGAAAAAGATTCCCTATTTAGCAATGGTGCTGGGTGAACTGGCTGGCAATCTGCAGAAAACTGAAACTGGATCCACATCTTTCACCACTATCTAAGATAGACTCTCACTGGATTAAAGATTTAAACTTAAGACATGAAACTATAAAAATATTAGAAGAAAGTGTAGGGAAAACACTTGAAGAAATTGGCCTGGGTAAAAATTTATGAGGAGCACCCCCTGGGCAACGGAAGCAACATCAAAAATACACTACTGGGACCTCATCATATTAAAAAGCTTCTGCACAGCCAAGAACACAGTAAGTAAAGCAAGCAGACAGCCCTCAGAATGGGAGAAGATATTTGCTGGTTACATCTCCAACAAAGGTTCAATAATCAGAATCCACAGAGAAGTCAAAGATATTAGCAAGAAGAGAACAAGTGATCCCATCTCAGGGTGGGCAAGGGACTTCAAGAGAAACTTCTCTGAAGAAGACAGGTGCATGGCCTACGATATATGAAAAAATGCTCACCATCCTTAATAATCAGAGAAATGCAAATCAAAGCTACTTTTGAGATATCATCTAACACCAGTAAGATTTGCCCATATCACAAAATCCCAAAATCACAGATGTTGGCGTGGTTGTGGAGAAAAGGGAACACTTCCAAACTGCTGGTGGGATTGCAAACTAATACATTCCTTTTGGAAAGACATCTGGAGAACACTTAGAGAACTAAAAATAGACCAGCCGTTTGATCTTATAATTCCTCTACTAGGTATATATCCAGAAGACCAAAAATCACACTACAATAAAGATATTTGTACCAGAATGTATAGCCCAATTCATAATTGCTAGGTTATGGAAGAAGCCCAAATGCCCATCGACCCACGAATGGATCAATAAATTGTGGTATATGTACACTATGGAATACTATGCAGCCATAAAGAAAGATGGAGACTTTACCTCCTTCATGTTTATATGGATGGAGCTAGAAATATTCTTCTTAGCAAAGAATCTCAAGAACAGAAGAAAAAGTATCCAATGTATTCAGCCCTATTATGAAACTAATTTATAGCTTTTATACGAAAGCTATAACCCAATTTTAGTCCAAGAATATGGGGAAAGGGAAGAGGGAGGGGAGGGGAGGGGGAAGGATGGATGGATGGAAGGAGGGTGACTGGTAGAATCACACCTACAGTTCATCCTATAAGGGTACATGTGAATCTTTCTAAATGTAGAATATGGATGTCTTAACACAGTAACTGGGAGAACGACATGAAGGCTATGTTAACCAGTTTGATGAAAGTATTTCAAATTGTATACAGAAACAGGACACTGTACAACATGACAGTATTAATGTATACAGCTATGATTTAATAAAAATAAATTAAAAAAAACAAGGTTAATAAAGATTGCACTATACTGAAAAAAAAAACAAAACAAAGGTTGGTAATCCAAAGAATGTTCAGGAGAGTAAAATAAGTTAAAAAAGAAAAATATAAAAGTAAAAACCTGACAACCAGACTCTATTCATTTCAGTGATTTTTTTTTTTTAAGGATTCAAGAAGCTAAGCAGGGCAGCCTCTAGCTGCTGCAAATGACAAGAAGTCAGTAGTAGCAGCCTCCAGGAGCCGGCCTACCAACATTTTGGTTTTAGCCCCTTCAGACCTAATTCAAATTTCCAACCTCCAGGCCAGTAAGGAAACAATCGTATTGTTTTAAGCCACTGTATTTGGGGTAACTTTTTATAGCAGGAATAGGAAACTAATGCACCATCTCAGGTCTCAGCTGAAGTCTTTTTACTATGAAGCCTTTTTACAGTGAAGCCTTCACTGAAATGGATCCTGCCTACACTCTCTCTCACAGCACCTATTCTTTCCATTTATAGCCCATTCTCACGATTTGTACCTGCTGTATGTCTGTGTTTTTGTTGTTGTTAATCAACCACATATACCGTGGACTTTAAGGAGGGTAGAGGTCACGACCACTCACTGACTTCTTTATTTAGCTCCCATCTGGTAATACATGATTGTCCTTCCCACCCAATCTAATTTTAAGTTATTACTTAGTCGCTTCACCTCTGTTCCTACTTTTGTATTTTTACCCTGAATTCTGTCAGCCCCTTCACTCTGTGATATATACCCACCAAGAATGAGCTTAGGAAATCAAATAGATCCCAGTGCCCATTAGAATTTGGACACTTTACATCACTTACCTGATACACAGATGAAATGGCTAAACACAATGTATGCTAATTCTCTTCTCCCTGTCTACTGTTATTCTCAAACAACTTCATTACCTTCTTGCCGTTCCTAAAATGAATAGTGTGAGAACCCAATGATTATTATAAATTTTCTCTGCACATTCAAATCTCCAAGCCCCTCCACAACCTCCTTCTTCATGCTCTCAAGAAATAACCTTCTTACCTATACTGATGGTCCCAAAGTTATGAATGGTGCTATTTATGGTTTTTTTTTTCACTTTACTATGGGCTTATGGGGGTATTAAATGCATTTTTTACTTATAATATTCTCCAATTAAAATAGGTTTACAGGATATAACCCAATTTTAAGTTAAGAAGCATCTGTATTCCTCAAAAGGCAGGTATCAACATGAATCCCTCTTCACCTTAGTTACTACACTACATGAATACTAGAGTAAAGTCCACAATGGGATCACTCCCTTGAACCATGTATTTGCTGAGCTACTGAACTGGAACTTTTTTTTAAATAATTCTATGTAAATATGTTCTGTCCCCCAATTCAACAAATCCCTAAACAGGGGTCTTTTATCTTTGCAGATCCTTACACACCCAACCTTACTGAGCAATATATACTCAACAAATGACTAATAATCATCCAGCTTCCAAAGCTTTCCACCGAAAGGAATGCTAATGTTTCCATATTAACACACATTACTTTTTTTTCATCATCCCATAAGTTAGTAGGGTTTTTTTTTTTTTTTTCTATTTTTAAATTTTTTTGTAGAGACAATGAATCTTGTTATGTTGCCCAGGCTGGTCTCAATCTCCTGGCCCCAAGTGATCCTCCCACCTCAGCCTCCCAAAGCGCTGGGATCATAGGTGTGAGCTACCATGCCTGGCCCCTTATACTTTTCTATCTGTACATCTTTGTTTCCCTCATTTAGCCTCCCCACTCTCACTTCTTCTGGCTTATATGCTATACATTATTTAAGACCGAGTTCAAGTGTCAAACAGCTTTCTTAGACCACTCTAGACCAGTCTTAATTTGTAACATTCATTATCTATACTACCATTTCTAAAAATGTATTCCAAGGAGCATTAGTATGTGTAGAGGTGTTAATGAGTGATCTAGCAGTACATTTATGAATACTATACACTGTATCTCACTCTTTCAAAATCACAATGTATACTATCATTTTAAAGCCTCGGGGAAGTCCTATAGTAAGGACCCCAAAATAATTCAACCTAGCAATTCTGAAACTTCTGTGATCAAGGAACATTCATTTCAGTGAAAACAAATTAACATTTTGAAGCACACTAACATTCTCTCAAGAACAATTTGAGATATTTTGGGTTTTGTTTATCCAATAATTAATTATACTTTTTGATACCTTTTACACTGTTATTAAACTTAGAGGTTTTATGTATGTCTGTGTGTCTCCTAAAACTAGGCTAAGAATTCCTTGGGAGCAGAGATTATTTCTAGTTCTTTCTTCCCTACAGTAGCTGGTAAAATGCAGACATGAAGATAATACTGAATTTATTCCACACAGTCACAAACTACACGCATAAATCTCCTTTTCCTAAGGTACATTATAATGCTTAGTATTTTGAAAATTAAAAGAACTACAGAGAATCAAAACCTAGATCAAGATTTCAATTAAAGATCTTTCTGAATAACAGAGTATTTCATTAAAGCAAGCAATCCCTAACTCAGACATCCTAAGCTGATGACTTAGACAGACAGGTGTGTAATGGAGTCTGTCATGGGCTGAATTATGTACTCCCAAAGTTCCTCTGTTAAAGCCCCAACCCCTAGCACCTCAGAATCTGACAGTAATTGGCAATAAGACCTTTAAAAAAGTAAAAAAAAGTTAAAGGAGGTCATATGGGTGGGCCCTAATCCAATCTTTTATCCTTAAAATAAGGAACCTGCACACACCAAGGATGCATGTGCACAGAGGGACCATGTGAGGTCGCAGTGAAAAGGTGCCCACCTGACAGGCCAGGGGAGAGGTCTCAGAAGTCAAACCTGTCAAAACCTTCATCTTGGATTTCTTGCCTCTGGAATTATCAGAAAATAAATTCCTGTCATTCAAGCCACCCAGGCTGTGGTATTTTGTCATGACAGCCCATGCAAACTAATACGAATCTCTGCCCTCACTGCAGTGCTCACATGGGCTCATGTGCCTGCACAATACCACCTTTTCTTTCTTTTTTTTTTTTTTTGAGACGGAGCCTCAAGCTATCACCCTGGGTAGAGTGCCATGGCATCACAGCTCAAGGCAACCTCCAACTCCTGGGCTCAAGCGAGTCTCCTGCCTCCGTCTCCCAAGTAGCTGGGACCACAGGCGCCCGCCACAATGCCCGGCCATTTTTTGGTTGCAGCCATCATTGTTGTTTGG
>CAUYQV010025546.1:0-20492 GCA_963574575.1 Galagoides demidoff | reverse complement strand
TAGGGGGAGTTTGAGCTTCCACCTGTGGCCAGGGTGAGGAACAAATTCTTGCCCTGCCAGAGATGGGACCATGGACCAGTGGCTATGAAAACACAGGTTGCAAATTTTTTGGTTTAAGCATTAAAAGCTCCTAAACACTTTAAAAATAAAATAAAATAAAATAATTACAGCTGCCAGAGCAAAGTGTTCACCTTCCAACCACACACCAGCCACTGACAGGGCTCACTGCAATTATTCTCCTAACGCCTGCTGAAAGGTAGGATTAACATCATCCCCATTTTATAGATGAAAAAACTGAGGCACAAAGAAGCAAGTGTCTTGACTGAGCTTGCACAGCTAGTAAGAATGATGCCCAGATTTGTACCCAGGCTGTAGGGCTCCAGAGTGTGTGCTGAGAATGCCTTCTGTCTGGACGACAACTGTAAATTGCTGAGCTCAGTGCTTGGCACACAGGAAGTGCTCAATAATTGTTAGCTCTTGTTATTATTGTCCATAACAAGATAGGCATTGCCATCTTCCTCTTGGAAATCCTACAAAGACCTACATTGCATGTCTCAGTTTCCTCATCTGTAAAATGGAGACGGTGTGAGTATCTCCCTCAGACCATTTGTGTCAGGACCTGGGCCTCCACATACCTGCACACCTGACGTATGCTGGGAAGCTCACTCTGTCCCCTCCTATTGCAGTACGCTACTTCCTGAAGAACAAGGTCAGCCCTGATTTGTGCAACGAGGATGGACTCACAGCCCTGCACCAGGTAAGGTTGGGCCTGTGGGGTTACTGGGCTCTGTGCTCCCCAGCTGGACAGATGCCCCGTTGCCCTGCACTTTCCTGCCCAGAACCCACAGGGAGAGAGGGAGGAAGGGGGAGCCACAGCTGGTCCATCTGAAAGGCTCTGTCTGCTTGGGAGACGCGTGTGTCTGTTACAAACATGCCCATAGAACACACACGAGGACAGGCAGCCTTTGTTCACTGCATCCTGACTGCCCAGAAAAGCAAGTTTGTTTGGAGCTTAATAGTTTAAGAAGCCTGTTCATATCCACCAGGACATCTTATCCACCCCAGGCGAAAAAGGCAACTAAGAGGAGTTGTGTGACCCGCCTAAGGTCATGTGTCATTGAACCAGGGCCATGAACTGTGTGCTGTCATAGCACAAATCCTCCCCATGGCAGAGCTGTGGGTTCAGTTCTCCCTGCCCGGGGACAAATTGGTCTGGCTGTCACCTCCCACTGAGTGCTGCCACAACCTCTGAACCCGTCCCCAGCACTCAATCCAGCCTTGCCTTGATTCCTCCTCCACACAGCAGCCACAGGGAGGCTAAAGTCAAAAATCTGTTCATGTTACATATAACTTTGTTGGGAGTAAAGAACAAACTCTTTGCTACACTGCACAAGGCCCTGCAGGGCCTGCCCCTGGCCAGTCTCCTGCTTCCCCACTCTCCGGGATCCAGCCAACCTGCTTTCCAGGGCCTTGTCCTCCCCACAGCACTTCCTATAGCACTTGGGGCATCACCTGTTAGCTCCAGTCCACCCCAAGAGCCTGACAGCTGGCCTTCGTCTTTGAATACCCTCTTCCTTGTAATTAAGTCATTTTAGCCATTAATGTGGTCATTTGATGTTGACCCTTCTCCCTGCTCAGACTCTGAGCTGCCCCAGTGTACAGCCCATGTCTCTCACCCATGCTGGCAAACACTAGGTGCTCAATATATGCTCAAATTAGTGAATGAATGCGCTGAAGCCTCCCTGTGTCCAGGTCCAAGTTTCTGAGCAGAAGGACATGAGAGCAGCCTGGGCTGGTAAGGGCCTCTCCCCCTCCATACAAGGACAGGGAAGGGTGAACAGAGATGGGCCATACCCTTCCCATAAGCCTCCAGGGCAGGCCCCTGCCCCAGCCATGCAGCCCACCTGCTTCCTGTGTATCCTATCAGCATCTAATATCCCGCTTTAAGGCTGCTGCCTCAGTATCCCCCCTGGAGCCTGCCCAAGGAAGCTGCCAAACTCCAGCACCATTAACTGTAGGGTATCCGAGACTCCCCCAGAGAGCAGAAAACAGATAGGTGCTTTAGCTTGCCCTGGAATGGAGACGCAAATGGCAGTTCCCAAGCCTGGTAGCACCCACCAGCCCTGGACGGAGGATAAAATATATGGGCTACTTCCTACCACATGAAGAAAAAGTGAGGCCACCATGGTGAAGAGTTAGACCTGAGCCCCGGAGCTGCCACTCACTAGCTATGGACCTTGGGCAAGTTACTTAAACTCTCTGTGCCTCATCTCTAAAAGAAGAACAAGTTCCCAGCTCACTGGTCATTGTAAGGATTCAATGAATACACATAAAACCCTTCAAGTAACACTTGATAGTGGATAAATATTAGCTATTATTGCCTCGGTGCCTGTGCTCAGTGGTTAGGGCACCAGCCATATACACCGACTGGCAGGTTCAAACCTGGCCTGGGCCAGCTAAACAATAATGACAACTGCGCCAAAAAAATAGCTGGGCGTTGTGGTGGGCACCTGTGGTCCCAGCTACTTGGGAGGTTGAGGCAAGAGAATTGCTTAAACCCAAGAGTTTGAGGTTGCTGTGAACTGTGATGCCATAGCACTCTACCATGGTGACAGAGTGAGACTCTGTCTCAAAATAAGTAAATAAATAAATAGTAGCTATTATTAAAATTCATCATGTGAGCCCTTCTCTCCAAAGCACTTCACTTGTGTATTTCATTTTGATCCTCACCCCAACCCTTTGAAGTCTTAGCATCCCCATTTAATGACTCAGGAAACTGAGCCTCTGGCTCAGCCATATTTGATAGAACTTTCTACGGTGACAGAAGTGTTCTGTGCATCTGCCCTCTCTGGCAGAGTAGCCCCCGGGCCTAGGTAGGTGGAGAGCACGGGAAGGGTGGCTCAAGTGACTGAGGAACTAGGTTTTGCATTTTATTTAATTTTAGTGAATTTAAATAAAGAGTGGCTGCTGTATTATGCAGTGCAGCTCAGGGAGGTGACATCTGTCCAAGGTCAACAGTGAACGAGCTGTGGGGCCAGGATTTGAAACAAGGTGGCCTAAACAGTTCTGTGGACACAGTGGTTGGTGGTGCTTGGGCTCTGAGCCCCAGGCTGCAGTAAACTCTCATGTGGCATCCTCCCTTTGGCCTGGGCATCCTGCCACATAAATCCTCCCCTTTTTTCCAATGGGTCACCTTGCTTCCTCAGGACCAGTTCCTCTTCTGGGTTCCTGGGCATGGGGGTGCACAGTCAGTGAAGTGGAAACTTGCTGCATGAAACTCTGTCCCCTGATCACTCCTCTCACCTTGGGCCCCACTTTGAGAGCTCTCCCAGGGTCTCAGGGGGACATCCACTCCCACTGACCTGTGGGTTTCCATTCATTCAGCAAATACTTATGGCACACAAACTCTAGGTACTCTGCAAGGGACAGAGCCCCAGAAGTGAGTTAGGCAGGGGCCCTGCTCTCACAGTTTCAGAGTGTGATGTGACCACAGGCACATAAATAACAACAGAGGCACTGCGGTGTGATTGGCTCTCACACAGACATAGCAGAGAGCTCCATGACAGCCGATGACCTGACTCAAAGGGGAACTGAAAAGGCTTCTAAGAGGAAAGGATATCTGAGCTGGGTCATGAGGGACATGTAGGAGCTTGCTAGATAGAAAAGCATAAGGAAAAACATTCAAAGCAGAGGGAATAGCAAGTACAGAGCCATGAGCAAGGGGCTCCACATTTCAAGGTGGGAGTCCAGAGGGTTCAGGGTGGCACAGTTAGGGTGCAGGGAACCTCAGGGAGACTGGCAGGAGGCAAGATTGGGAAGGCTGAGGAAGGGCCTTTGGAGTCAGACTGCCTGGATTTTAACCCTTGTGTGTAGATGGGTTTTAATCTTGGCTTTTAATCTATCTCTGATTTACTATGTGTGACCTTGTACAGCCTGACCTCTTTGAGCCAGTGTCCACATCTATAAAATGGGGCTAATAGGATCCTCAATAGGCTTGTTCTGAGGATTAAAATGAGGCAATTCATGACCAGAGCTTAGCTAGGTGCTTGAGTCTACTAAGTCTTCAAAGCCCATTAGCTGTTCGTATTGATGATGTGGCATGATGCGCTGTTCCTGTTGTTGCTGGGGCTGTTGTTATTGTATCCTCCGCTCCATGCAACACAGGAGACTGGGGCACATTCAGAAGAGCTTTCTATGCCTGGCAAAGTGTGGGTTTTCTTCTCTTGGCAACAGGGAGCCTTTATGTGTAGCAACGCGATTAAATTAAGGAGGGTGCCCTCTCTGGTTTAGGGTGTCTGGAAGGGGAGCTGAGGGAGGCAGGGAGAGAGGATGAAAGCTCACCTAGGGCAGTGGGAACAGGGACAGCAATCTGGAGACGGGATTCATGCCCGTCATGGATTGGATGTGGGAAGTGAGGAGGCAGGAGGAGTCAGCCGACTGCCAGGTGCCATTTGCTACCTTGGCGAATGCAGGGGGGGAGACCTGCCCACCCTTCTTGGTACCATCCTCGCCAAGGGCGCTGCTCAGCCCGATGCAGCCCTTGCTCAAGCCAGGTCTCTGGGAGCGGACTGGTCTAGCCCCTGGCCATCTTCCTAAGACACTGTAATTCTGGGGGCACAATACCTTCGCCCTTCGACCTGAGGCTCCCACCCCACTCCGTGCTTTCTGCAGTGTCTCAGGATCATATCTCTGGCTGTCTTATCCCTGACCCCAGGAGTTCCCCTGGACTCACCTCCCGGCGGCACCCTGGGGACCCTTGCATTCGCCCTGCCTGGCTCCAGTGCCTTTGGCGCCCTCTGCCGGTCGCTCCGTGAATCCATGAAGCTGTATGCTCCTCCCGCCCACTTGACTAGCGCTGGCCCCTGAGGGTCACATCTTTCCCAGCTTTTCCTGCTCAGAGGGATGCCCTCGGTCCCAGCCACCCCTAGACACGCTGGCGCAGAAACAACCTGGGTCTCTGGCACCATATGTGCAAACCACTGTTCTTTCCCTGCACGTCCTGGTGCTGAACCCTGGCCCCGCGGTGGATGGGGGCGGGACTCTGCTACTGCCCCGTCCCACACTCGGACCCACTCCCACCCGGGGCTGGGGCTCACACAGGTGCCCCCTGGCTCTTTCTGCTGGCATCTGGCCACCTCTCCCCATTCTCATGGTCACTCCTGGAGGCCAGCTCCCGGATTCCCTTCCCCACGTGCATTCATGCAAACACACACACAATCCGTTCTCCACGTGCAGAGGACGAGTTTATTAAAAAAAAAAAAAAAACCACGCCTCATTTAAAAAGAAAAAAACAACAACCAAGCCTGATAGTCCCTTCAGAGTATAACTAAACGTCTCCACTGCTGAGGACCTGTGCCCTTACTGGTTCTGCTGTGTGCCCTTCTGGTTTCCCTGGAAGCCGCCTCCAGGGAGCAGACTCATCTTGCAGTTGTGAGGCACCAGGTCTTCCTCCTCCATTCACACCTCTTTCTCTTCATGTTCTAGCTTGAGACTCCTCTGTCCCCTTGGGATTTTTGCTTCCTGTCCCTGGAGTTTGGGGGCTCTAGAGAAGCCCTGTGTTCCCTCTAGGGGGCCTACCCACATGTGGTGACTGCTCTGGACAGGCAGGAACACAAATGTGGGACTGTATCAGGCCCCCCTATAACCCTCATGTAGAGCTGGATTCTTTTGCGGAGGGTCTTGGTTGATCTAGGGCCAAAGCTTGGGGCCACTGCTGGGAAGGGGAACACTCCCCCAACATACACCCCTGCCTCATCCTGAACAATCCGCTTGGACTTATTATTCATCTAAGAGTTCTCCACACGAGTTTGTTTGAGGAACGCCTTCTGGGATTAAAAAAAAAGGTTTTAAAACCTCATTCAAAATCTTGTCCCATTCCACTAATACCAAGCATTCTTGATAGTTGATAAAGTGGTGTTTACTTTTACTTTTTTTTTTGAGACAGAGACTCACTTTGTTGCCCTGGGTAGAGTACCATGGCATCACAGCTCCCAGCAACCTCAAACTCTTGGATTTAAGCGATTCCCTTGGCTCAGCCTCCCAGTAGCTGACACTACAGGTGACCACCACAATGCCTGGCTATTTTTAGAGAAGGGACTATCAGGCTTGGTGGTTGTTGTTTTTTCTTTTTAAATCAGGCTTGTTTTTTTTAAAAAAAAATCCACCTGCCTCGGCCTCCCGAGTGCTAGGATTACAGGCGTGAGCCACCGTGCCCGGCCTTCTACCTTTACAATTTTATATCATAAATTATTAACTTATTTTTACTCACAAGGAAACTGAGGCTCAGAGAAGTTAAGTGGATTTCCCAAGGTCAGAGGCAATATTGACAGCAAGTAAGCATTGGAGCTGGGCTCAAACTCAGGTAGTCTGGCTCCACTGTCCTTGTGGCCGCTTTCAGGAACATGCCAAGTCCCCACCAGGCCCCGGGGCCTTGGCTGGAGCTAACTCTGCCTGTGTGTCCCTCCCAGTGTTGTATTGACAACTTTGAGGAAATTGTCAAGCTGCTCCTTTCCCATGGTGCGAATGTGAATGCCAAGGACAACGAGCTGTGGACTCCCCTCCATGCTGCGGCCACCTGTGGCCACATCAACCTGGTGAAGATCCTCGTTCAGTAGTACGTGCCCCTCTGTTCCCCAGAACAGCCTCCCCTCCTTATCTTTTTTATCCAGTTAATTTCCTCCTTCACTCTCCCCCTCCCCTCCCTCAACTTCCCTCCCCTCCCCTCTGGCACTGGGCACACAGGGATGCAGAAGTCCCTGGAAGCCAGGTAGAAGGCCGGGTGATCTTAATACCAGAGCTGAGACAGAGCAAGGCCAGTGGATGTGAGTGTCTGACAGTGGGGAGTCAGAAGGAGTGGCTGAGAGAGGGTAGCTATTTGTACCAACCTACCGGTCTTTGTAGAGCAGCAAGAGCCCATCAGTGGCTTCCAGGGATGGAGATGATAGTACTGCTGTCCCAGCTCAGGGAGGTGGGTTAGCTTGCTGTGGGGCATGCAGGAGCTCAGAAAGGTCACAGTGGGTGGCTGTTAGGACAAAGGCCTGGGTGGAGGCCCCACATACCTCCACCTTTGATGAGAAGCTGCCAGGAGCATCAGGTGGCCACAGCTTGATCAGCTATGGTGCCAAAAGGACAAAGACAATGGTGCCAGCTTGGTTCAGTCCCCAGTGCTGATCTGTGCTAGAGTCACCTGGGTTTAAAATACACATTCCTGAACTCTCACCCCCAGAGACTCTGTTTCAGGAGGGCTGGAGTAAAGCTCAAGATGCTGTTTTATTTCAGTGGTCCCCTGGTAACTCCTCTGCAGGACGTCCTAGAGCCATACCTGGGAACCCCTGGCCCAAAGGGCAAATTCTGCTAGGGAGCCCCAAGGCTCTCTTCTGTTCCTGTCCTGGTCAGCCTATTGGGTAGGGACTTGAATAAGAGTTGGAAGATGTCTCTGTGTATGGGAAAAGATGAAAATAGAACAGGGAGAAGGGCAAAGAGCTGACACATGAGAGACCGAGGTTTGTGTCTGGACTCTGCTATATCCTAACTGTGTGATCTTGAACCTGAGTCTTGGTTTCCCCTTGAGTGAGATAGGGCCAACCAGAGAGGACAGTTATGAGGATTAAACAAAATGATGTGTGTAAAGGGTCATATCAGGCTTAGCTCTCAGCAGATGCCTGGCAAGTGGTGCTGTCACCATTCATATTATTTTTATTATTGTCACCAGGGTAGGCTCTAGTTAAATGCCTGTGTGCTGCTTTAATGGAGCGGGAGGCTAAGGGAGGTCTCCTGGGATCACTCTTCTGGGACTTTGGTTCCTTTCTGGGATCCTGATGATGCTGTGCTCATGGGCTGTGTGGTGGGCAAAACTGACATTACCTAGCTGGGGTGTACAGTAGGGTTGCAGGTGATAGGCCAGAGGGCAGAGGCAGCAGCCAACCCCAGCCACACCTGCCTGGCCCTCATCCTGGCCCTCTCTCTGCAGTGGAGCCGACTTGCTTGCTGTCAACTCTGATGGGAACATGCCATATGACCTCTGCGAGGATGAGCCCACCCTGGATGTCATCGAGACCTGCATGGCATACCAAGGTGAGGGAGGGCAGCATGCCGTAAAGTGGTCACAGCACTTAAATCAGTGCAGGTGAACAAACTAGCCAGCCATGTGCCTCAGGCTCAGCACTCAGCAAATGGGATGGGCCCTTGTCATCATTATCTGTATGATTAAAGTGATGAGGACGCTAAAGGCCCCTGGAAAACGTGCTGTGCAGAAGGGAGGCATTGTTCTCATCATGTCACCCACACACGTAGGCGGACTCAGCTGGCCTGGTCTCCTCTTCGTCAGCTGTGACAATTCGATCCCGTAAACATTCACTATAAAGTTATATTCTCGTGTGGAAAATGATAAAGTCAAGAACATTGGCAGGTGCCGGCTCTGTGCCAGACACCACGCTGGCACACCAGATAAACAAGACGTGGGCTGTTCTCAGCTCACAAATGAGGTTCAGAGAGCAAACAAATGGAGCAATGAGAGACCTGCCTGCCCCTAGTGCCCCACAAACATGCCTGTCAAGCACCTCCTATGAAATACGCCTCATTCCGGAGCCTCAGCTGCAGCCCAAGCCCTGCCCTGCTCCTATGTTCCTCCCCAGAGCACAGCTGTAACCGTGGTTGGACCTCCTATCCCCTGGCACCCACCCAAACTTTTCCTATTCATCTTCTGCAGAGATTCTTAACCATTTTTGTTCCGATCTGGTGAATCTGTGAACCACCTCTCAAAATATTGTTTTATTTATTTATTTAGAGACAAAGTCTCACTCTGTTGTCCTAGGCTAGGATGCCCTGGTATCAGCCTCGCTCACAACTTCAAACTTCTGGGCTGAAGCCATCCTCTTGCCTCAGCCTCCCAGTAGCTGGGACTATAGGCACGTGCCACCACACCTGGACTTTTTCTATTTTTTGTAGAGACAGGGTCTTGCTCTTGCTCAGGCTGGTCTCGAACTTCTGATCCCCCTGCCACAGCCTCTCAGAGAGCTAGAATTAGAGGCATAAGCCCGCATGCCCAGCTCAAAATAATGTTTTTAAATGAAGTGATAAAATCGTAGAATTTTAAAGGAAGCCAATTTTATAAAAACATAGCTACCAAAATATTTTTAAATGAGTTAGAAGTTAGAGACTATTGATTCATTAAACAATAAGACAACACGATATGAAAATACCTGTAGTTTCTGTTGCTCACAAAGTCACAGGCACTGCTGATGTGACTGTTGGTTTTTCTAATGTTCTAGTGGTAGGGAAAGCTACATTGTATTTATACCTTAATCAAAATAAACATACAATATTTTCTCCTTTCAAGTTTATAGCCCTCCTCTGAATTCTATGCAAAAATGCCTGATCCAATGGATCTTTTTATAGAGCGTGTCACTCTCTCCTTAAATACTCTTAGTAGCTGCCAGTAACAAATGTTTTAGCCAGGGACTCGGGTTAGGTGATGTCTTTCTGGGCCCTTCTACCTCAATTTATTCAACTCTTCATTCAAAAGTAATATATTCATTACTGAACTCAATAGTTATTGAGCCCTTCACTTGCTGTGACTAACACAACCATGGATGAGATGAAGCAGACTAAGAGAGACCCCGGTCAGACAGAGTGGTCAGGGGAGGCCAGCCAGAGCCATCCATTTGAGTAGCTGGGGTGACTACATGGATGACCAGTATCAATGCAGTGCATACTGAGTGCTGGATGGGAATGGCCCTCCCTCTGTGAGCCAGCACACAGTGCTCATCAGACCTGAAGGACAAGGATCTGTGGGTGTGTCTGTGTGTCCCCTTGACTGGCAGACCCTGGGGAGCCCTCCCCTCCCTGGGGTTCTAACCTCGGGTGCTGAATAAATCTCCTCTTTCCCACTGCAGGCATCACCCAAGAGAAAATCAATGAGATGCGGGCAGCCCCGGAGCAGCAGATGATCACAGACATCCATTGCATGATTGCAGCCGGCCAGGACCTTGACTGGATAGACGCCCAGGGTGCCACGCTGGTGAGCAGATGGGCCAAGCTGAGTTGGCCGATACCAGAACCAAGACCAAGTAGGGCTGAAGTGGGCCAGCACCTGGTGGGAGCTAACTCTGTACCGTCAGGGCCTGTATGCAGCCTTGGAATTCCTCCAGATCCCTCGGGGCTCCAATTATTCCCAGCATGTGGAGGGTTATGGGAAGAGGACTTGACCTCTTTGAGAAACTGGCCTCTGTCCAGCCTGATCACCACCTGCTCCCCACCTGCTCCTTCTCCAAGATCCTCCTTCACTCAGGTTCACTGTTTCCCCTCCTGTAATGATGTTCCCTCTCAAGGACTAGTGCCACCACTCACCCCACCCCATGCCATCTTGCATTGTACTGTCCATCCCTCTGTCTCATGCCTCCTCCACCCCACTGCCTTGTCTTCTAAGTCCTGTTATTGCTGTCTCTCCTCTGGGTTCCCTGACTTCAGAGTTTTAACACTCCCAGTCATCCATCCATACATTTGTCTATTGGCCCATCCAGCCATCCAGTTAACACACGTTTATGAGCACCTCCTCTGTGCCACATGCTTTGCTAGACCCTGGAGATAGAGAACAGTGGAAGCTTCTTCTCTCTCATATATGCCTGGGTGACACCAATAAGCTCTGGGATAAGCACCTGCATGCAGAATCTCATTTCATCCTCCCAACAACCCTATGAAGAAGACACTATGTGGCTTCAATGCCAGTGAACCAGCGACTTGGGAAAACCTCCTTGGCCTGTCCTCATAGGCCTTCATGGCACATTGCAGCCCAGTCTTGAGAGGTTCTGCTTCTGCAGCTTCTAAACTAAAAGCAAGAGCATGGCATGGAAGCTCACTCTCCAATGGCTGGGCCCTGTCCCGGGTGCTCAGGGGCCTCGGGAGCATGAGCTCACCAGGGCGAGCTCAGCAGCATCAAGCTCCCCTCACTGCCCCTGACCTAGGTGGTAACCATGCTTCTCCCACCTGGATCCTGAGATCTAAACTCCACTTCAGGCCCATTTTTATTAGCTGGGGCTCTGTTCGCATTACCTGCTCAGCCTAGAACTCAAGAGTGGGGCCAGGTAGAGAGACTGAATTCTCCAGCAGGGATTTCCCATCGTGGCCAGAGCTCCTCTGGGTCTGTCACTGGACACTCTAGATGCAGGGGTCTTCCCCTCCTGGGCTGAGGCTGATCTCAGGGGGCCCCACAACCATGGGCCAGACACAAATTAGGTCTCAGGTCTTTTCCAGAAACTGAAGGTAATGGTATCTTCCTCAAAGGACTATTGGGAGGACTGAATTCTGCATATAGGTGCTTAGCACAGAGTTTGTTAACTCTTGATAGATGTTAGCAATGATCACCATTATTATTAATAATACCACTCTTCCTCTCATGCCTTTTTTTAGCCATGTGTCATTCTCCACAAGTGACAAGCATCAGACATGTATAAATTAGATAATTAGACTAATTTTCATGTGTGCCTATACCATTTCATACCCTGGATTTATTCTGCAAATTAAAAAAAAAGGAAAGAAAGGAAAATTTCCACTTGCCAGAACACACAGCAGTGATCCCCCAGGATGAGGTAGCATCTGACACTCAGGGCTGTGCTCTAAAAAGTCACTCCTGGGGCCATGTCTTTTCTGTCTCACTCACCCTGCTGTCCCAGACCTCAACCCCCTGGAGTTCTCTGACTACCTCCCAGACAGTCTCCTGCAGGCCTTCGTGGACTCGCACCTCTATCTTCCACCTTGGTTGGGCACTTGGTTTCTCTTGGCCTCATCTCCTCTCTCATTCATTCTCACAGTGCACCTCGTCATTACTTAGGGCTCTATAAGAACGTTAATCTCTTACTGAGTGCTCATCATGTGCTAAGCACTTTGTTTATTTTCTGGGAGATTGCACGGTAGGACAGCTGAGATCTGCTAGGCATCGGCTATGACTAAAGGCCTTGAATGGTGCTGAGTAGAAAGGTCGGGACCACAACATGGGGCTTTCTCCTATCAGATATGTTAGTCATCTACTGCTGCATGACAAAAGACCCCACAATGTAGCATCTTAAAACAATAATAAATGTTTATTATCACACCTAGTTTCTGTGGGTCAAGGAATGAGGAATGGCTCAGCAGGGTGACTCTGGCTTGGTAATTCTCATGAAATTTCAATTGAGATATTGATTGGGGCTGCAGACTCATTTGAAGGCTTGACTGAAGCTGGAGGATCCACTTCTAAGATAGCCTCATGCATGTGGCTGGCAAGTTAGTGCTGGTAGTTGGCATGGTCCTCAGTTTCTTACCTCCTAGGACCTCTCCTTATGGCTGAGAGTCCTCACAACACAATGGTTCCCTTCTTTTGATCCAAGAGAGCAAAAGTTAAAAGCAACAACGCTTTTTTGCTTTGACCTTAGAAATTACACATGGCAGGTGGTGCCTGTGGTTCAGTGGGTAGGGCACCAGCCCCATATACCAAGGATGGCGAGTTCCAACCTGGCCCAGCCAAACTGCAACAAAAAAATAGCTGGGCGTTGTGGTGGGTCCCTATAGTCCCAGCTACTTGGGAGGCTGAGGTAAGAGAATTGCCTGAGCCCAGGAGTTGGAGGTTGCTGTAAGCTGTGACATCATAGCACTCTACTGAGGGTGATAAAGTGAGACTCTGTCTCTGAAAAAAAAAAAAAAGAAATCACACATTGCCAGTTTACAATATCTTATTTGTTAGAAGTGAGTCACTTAAGCTGGCCCACCTTCAAGAAGAGAGCAGTCAGGCTCCATCTTTTAAAGGAAGTTATGTCAAAGAATTTGTAAGCATATTTTAAAACCAAAATTGGCCTCTGAGACACCTTCTCCAGGGCTCAGCACACAATAGGGTCTCCGTAAATGCTGTCTCCTTAACCACATGGGTGCTAAGGCGAACCACAGAGGTGTCTCCTGCCTTTCCTCCTGGGTCTGTATTTCAGACATAATAACCCTCTGCAATATGGCTGGTATTTCTACCTCATTCTATTCCATTCTCCTGGCACCAAGGATGCTCTGGGACTCTGGTAGGGGTGAGAGATAGGCCCCCTCCACTGTGCAGCCAGTAATCTAGGTAATGCTCACTTCATTCCTCTCCTTTAGTTGCACATAGCCGGAGCCAATGGATACCTGCGGGCAGCTGAGCTCCTGCTGGACCACGGAGTACGTGTGGACATGAAGGACTGGGATGGCTGGGAGCCCCTGCACGCAGCTGCCTTCTGGGGACAGGTAGTTCCTGGCCACAGGGCTGTGGGGGAGGCCAGGACATAGTTAACTGGCTGTCGCCAAGTCCTTTGGGCTGGTGATTGGTTCCAAAGAATGAGAGACCCAAGATTCATTTAAGGTGTTGACTACAGCTAATATGTGGGATGTGAAAAGGCCTAGGGAGTTTGCACCAAACTGTGTCCTAATAGGATGATAAACAAATTCACCAAGTTAGCAAATTCCTAGCATTTCTGCTTTAGTAATTTCTCCATTTGTTTCCAGACATAAAGCACTGATTGCAGCTTATGCAGTCCCTCCTTAGACAGGTGACAGCTCTGGAGTTACAGCCGACTCCTTCTCCTCCCTCTTGGTGTGGCCCAGGCATGCTGAGAAGGTCCCATGCCCATGGCATCTGCCAGGATTATCCCTATGGCTCCAGAGTGCAGCGCCTTCCCTGGGAATCAGCTTTACCCCACCATTCTTTGAGTCATCTCCTAATAGGCCTTGGGCACCCTCCCCACTTCTCAGGTCCTCTGAACCTTGAGCAGAGGGAACATGGGCTTATTCCTGTGTTTCAGATGCAGATGGCAGAGCTTTTGGTGTCTCACGGGGCTAGTCTCAGTGCAAGGACATCCATGGATGAGATGCCAATAGGTGAGTCTCCAGCAAAACACCTGGCATATATGTAGGCAGTCAACAATTTTTGATGGGTAGAGGGATAAATAAAGGAATGGTTTGTGAAACTGATGGATTGGTATGTAGATAGATGGGTGAATTAATAAATTAACGGATGGTAGATTAATGGATAAGTGGATAAACGGACAAATGGATGGATGAATGGGTGGGTGAGTGGGGTGGGTGGGTAGAAGTGATGATGTTTATTGAATGGTTGAGTGACTGGATGGGTGGATGGATGGATACAAGTGTAAGGAGGGTGGGTAGAGATGAATCTATGGATAGATGAGTTGGTCAGCAAATTGGTAGACGGATGAAGGTGAATAGAGTGAGCGTGTGAGTATATGGATTCCTCAGTACCTTCAAATAATTTCTTTTGGGGGCTACATGGGGTGCCTGCTTATTTCTCTCAATACTTCTCATGTCAGTGGAGACTTGATGACTCTTCTTGGAAACTATCAAACAGGAGTTTGAATCCGTCAGTCATAGCTGGGAACCGTAGGAATTGTGACTATGTTTGGAACTTGAGTTTTGCCATTTTACAGTCCTCTAAGTACTGGACTGCCGACCCGGCAATAAGGCTGGCATTGTTTTCTTTCCTCACTGCATGCCCCCAGAGATGCTTGGAGCTTTCAGTGGGCTGGGGTGGTAGATCTTCTGGCCTAGAGCCCCCTCTCAGGCCCCAGGCCCATACCCTGCCCCCGGCTACTGACTCCTCTGCCCCTTCAGACCTGTGTGAGGAGGAGGAGTTCAAGGTTCTGTTGCTGGAGCTAAAACACAAGCATGATGTGATCATGAAGTCACAGCTGCGACACAAATCGTCACTGAGCCGGAGGACGTCCAGTGCGGGCAGCCGTGGGTGAGTCAGGGGCAGGGCCGCCAGGGTTCCCCCCTATGTGCTTCTGCCTGTGGTGCCTGGACACAGCCTGCCAGCACCCCCTCTGTCTCCTCAGGAAGGTGGTGCGTCGAGCCAGCCTGTCAGACAGGACCAACCTGTACCGGAAGGAGTACGAGGGTGAAGCCATACTGTGGCAGCAGCGGAGTGCCGCCGAGGACCAGCGCACCTCGACCTACAACGGTGACATCAGGGAGACCAGGACAGACCAAGAGAATAAGGATCCAGTGAGTAGCCTCTTGCCTGGTCCTAGTGCCAGCCACTGCCTGGGGAGGACAGGGTGTCTTGTCTCAGAGCCTTCAGAGGGAAGTAGCTGCCCTGGACACAGACGAGCTGGCCGGGTGGTGGCAGGTACTCTAGTCAATGAGATGACCCCAGGGTGTGTTAGAGGTGCCATGTGCCTGCCTGTGCTGTAGCAGATCAAGCTGTGGGCTTCCTGGAGAGAGGATCAAGAGGGCGCTTACCCAGGAACTGAGGGCACTCAACGTTTTTTTTTCCTAGGGAATATAATAAGATGTTGGGAATTGTGTTTATCAGAGCACATATGGTTGGAAGGAGTTCTCTGAAAACCTAGGTGGAGTACTGGGAGGAGCTTGGAGAAGCCTGCTCCAGTAGCCACCAATGGTCTGGGGCTTTGAACTACTTTCCTAAGAGAATGCATATTCATTTCTTGTGGCTGCTGTAAACAAGTATCACAAACTGGGCAGTTCAAACCAGCAGAAATTTATTCTCTCACATTTCTGGAGGCCAAAAGTCTAAAATCAAGGTTAGGGCCACGTATGGTGGCTCATACTCATAATCCTAGCATTTGGGGAAGCTGAGGCAGGTGGATTGCTTGAGGTCAGGAGTTCAAGACCAGCCTGAGCAAAAGGGAGAACCTATCTTTACTAAAAAAAGAAAAACTAGCTGGGCGTTGTGGCAGGTGCCAGTAGTCCCAGATCCTTGGGAGGCTGAGGTGAGAGGATGGCTTGAGCCCAAGAGTTTGAAGTTGCTGTGAGCTATGATGATGCCATGGCACTCATGACAGAGTGATATTCTGTCTCAAATAATAATGATAAATCAAATCAAATCAAAGTGATATCAGGGCTGGTTCCCTCTGGTGACTCTGAAGGGGACTCTGTCTAATGCTTTTCCTCTAGCTTCTGGTGGCTCAGGTGTTCCTGAGCTGACATTACTCTAATCTCTGCCTTCATCTTCATGTGGCTTTCTTCTTTGTGTGTCTGTCTGTTTTCTCTTCTTAAAGGACACTAGTCGTTGGATTAGGGCCCACATCTATCCAGTATGACCTCATCTTAATTTAACTTATTACATCTTCAATACTTATTTCCAAATAGTCACATTCAGAGGTTTGGGTAGGCATGGATTTTTGAGAGACACTATTTAACCTAGAACCTACACACTCAGCATAATTGCCTTCTTGCTGAGTCAGGTGAGCAAGTTTAGGGCCAGAGCAGAATTGCAGAGGACAAGAAGGGAGAAACTGAGTGTGGTTTTGGTTCTCCCGCCATGACACAAACAGATGAAAACATTTCTAGAGCATATAGTTTTGGTGGAATGAAGTTGATTTGCTGCCCAGCATGCCCACAATGGGACACCGCTTCCCAGCATAAACAGTGAGATCACCTGCCAGCTGTCTCACCAGCAGGAGTGAAGGTGCCAATGATGACTGAAATCCCTGTCAAAGCCCCTGGCTCAGGATGAAGAGGGGGCCCACAGGGGAGCTTCGTTCTGCCTGATCCCTAAGCTTGAGGGTTGGGGAGGAAAGAATCGTCACATGAAATCAAATCACATTTCAGATGCCTTCCAGCTATGCTTTATTTATTTTTTCTTTGTGATTGAGGCATAACTTTCATACGGTGAAGTAGGCAAATCTTTTTTTTTTTTTTTTTGAGACAGAGCCTCAAGCTGTCCCCCTTGGTAGAGTGCCATGGCATCATAGCTCACAGCAACCTCCAACTTCTGGGCTCAAACGAGTCTCCTGCCTCCACCTCCCAAATAGCTGGGACCACAGGCGCTCACCACAATGCCCGGCTATTTTTTTTGGTTGCAGCTGTCATTATTGTTTTGGTGGGCCTGGACTGGATTCAAACCCACCAGCTCAGGTGGCTGGCACCTTAGTGGCTTGAGCCACAGGCTCTGAGCCAGTAGGCAAATCTTAAATGAGGTCTTCAATGAATTTTTATAAATGTATACCCTCAGATGAATGCATAGAGCATTTTCATCACCAATGTTCTTTCTCTCAGTCAATCCCTCCCACCCCAAAGACACCCACTATTTAACTCTGGGCACTAAAGATCAGTTCTGCATATGTGTATGCATATGAATGGACCCGTGGATTAATAGTTTGTTGGCTTGTGTCTGGTTTGTTTTATAACTCTGAGAATCATCTACATTTTGGCATATAGCAGTTCATTCTTTCTCATTGCTCTGTAGAATTCTTTTGTCTGAATATTACAGTTCCATTTTCCTATTGGTAGAATTTGGGTTGTTTCTTTGGGTAGCAGTTTTTGACCACCGTGAATGAAACTGCTATAAACATTTTTGTATGTGTCTTTGGTGGACGTAACCACTATTCTGTGTTGGGTATACACCCAGGAGTGGGTCATAGAGCAGGTATATGTTTGGCTTTAGGAGATACTACCAAGTAATTTTCCAAAGTGATTGTACCTCTCTGCTTCCCCATCACCAGTGCAGGAGCATTTCCTGCCAACCCCTGGTATAGTCCTTTTAACTCGAGCTATCCTGGTGGGTTGTGGCGGTAACTTACATTGTGAATTTGTATTTCCCCGGTGGAGGATGGTGATGGGGAGTACCTTCCCATGTGCTTCTTGGCCATTTGGTTACCCTCTTTGATGTAGCAGCAATTCTTTTGCCTTTGTTGTTGTTGGGTTGTTTATTTTTTTCCTTATCAAACTGTAGGCGAGACTGAGATTCTTAAAGAAATCCTCACGGAAGCAGCCTTTCTTCCTCCACACGTGATTTGACCCTGTGTTTGTTCAGATCTCGTGGACCCCAGGACTCCCCTAGAAGTGCTCATTGATGTGGAGTCTCAGAATCATGAAGCCTGTAGGGAACGGGGCAGGGCACGTGACAGCAGAAACCCCCTGTAGTTAAACATGTGATTTTGTTGTGCATGGTGTTAATTTCTAGGGCTTCCTCACCTTCCTCTAGGGCTGCAGTGTGGAGTTAGGCAGGGTGAATAGATGAGCTACTTTGCCTCTGGGGCTGGGTTTTTCAGGCCTGGGGAAAAGGAGAGAAGGAACCGAGGTGGCATAGCCAGAAGCAGCGACCCTCACCTTAGTCACCCTGCAGTCCAGCCCCAGCCCTGGAAGAAATGATGAGGTCACAGGACATAGCTACAGAACTCAAAACTCAATCCTTGTCTCATCCCTTCCCCTTTCAAGGCTTTAGGTGCTGTCAAGGTGCTTACTAAGGCAGCAATTCTCAGTGTGGTCCCCAGACCAGCAGCATCAGCTGGATTTATTAGAAATGCAGATTCTTAGGCTCTGCCCCACTTGTGATTCTCATACACACAACTCAGAAGCACCCAAATCAGATTTCTGCTGAGGCTCCTCCCTGTTAGCCCTCAGGACTGACTTTGCTTCACACTTTTGGCAGAGCTAACTCCCTGGTACCAGGCACAGCAGTGATGACAGCCCTAATCTTGTCAACCAGTGCTTCACAAATTTAACTACACCGTATAATCACCTGGAGAGATGTTCTTGTTGTTTTTTAATCCTGATGTCTAGATAGAAGTCCAGGCTGATTAAATCAGAATCTTAGGAGCTGGGACCAAGGCACTGTGTATGTGTGTGTGTTTAAAGTCTAAATTTATTTAAAGTCTACATTTATTTGAAATGATTGTAGCAATAAATAGAGTACTTCAACCACAGAATTGGCAAGGACCTTGGAGGTCAGGCAGAAAGGAGTTTGTTTTCTCCTGGAAGAAACTGGAGAGACTGGAAAAACCAAAGGTGGGCTGGGCAGATGGTGTGATCTGACAGTTGATCAGGAATGTAGTGCTGTGGGCAGCCCATTTCCAGAAGAGCCTTCAGGAGAGTTGTTCTGCTCCGCAGTGCCTGCTTACCCTGAGCGATGAGTCAAGGTTCAGGATGTGGGGAGGATGGCAGCTTAACTCAAGTTTGGTTAAGTCATTTAGCAAGCATTTGATTTCACTTGATAAGTGGGGAAAACGGTTCAGCCAAACATCAAAGAGAAAGAGAATGAGAGTTTGGGGGACTGTGTCTGGGTTGTCCTAGGCTAAGAAGGGGTCATCTGAGTGTTCTGGAAATCATAGGGGAAGGGTGATTCTGTCCAGTGAGCCATTCTCCAGGACATAAAACATGGGGGGCTTTCATTAACTTCCTGTTTTCCCCAGGGCTTCTGGCAAGTTCAGCATTGTCAGGATGATTGTGGCTACCACAGGGGATGTTCCCGTAATGGTAAACACTAGGCAGATAAACACATCACAAGGAAAGCGCTCTCCCTTATAACCTGCATCCTTCGCTCTGTGGTTAGTCCCTCTTCTTTCAATGCTCTCATTTCTTACACTAAAGGTGAATAAATGTGGATTTTTTTTTTTTGAGACAGAGCCTCAAGCTATCCCCCCAGGTAGAGTGCTATGGCATCACAGCTCATAGCAACCTCCAACTCCTGGGCTCAAGCGAGTCTCCTGCCTCAGCCTCCCAAGTAGCTGGGACCACAGGCGCCCGCCACAACGCCCGGCCATTTTTTGGTTGCAGCCATCATTGTTGTTTTGGCGGCCCGGGCTGGGGATTTGAACCCGCCACCTTAGGTGTATGTTGCTGGCGCCTTAGCCAATTGAGCCACAGGCGCCGGGCCGTTTTTCTATTTTTTGTTTGATATATTTATGCTTTGATCTTTATTATTCCTTCCTTCGGATAACTCTGGGTTTAATTCTTATGTTATTTGATTTTAGTTTCTTGAGGTATAAAGTAGGCCATTTGTTTCACATCTTTCTTTTTAATATAGACATTATTGCTTCCTCCCTCTTAGAACTTTTTTGGTGCCTAAATTTTGGTGTGTGTTTCCTTTTTTTGTTTGTCTTAAGATATTTTTAAGTTTTGTTGTTATTTCTGCTTTGACCCATTGGTTGTTAAGCAGTATGGTGCTTAATTTCTACATAGTTGTGAATTTTTTGAAATTTCTCTTATTATTGATATCTAGTTTCATACAATGTGGTCAGAAAGGATACTTGGCATGATTTCTGTCTTCCTAAATTTGCTAAGATTTGTTTCATGGGCCAGGCACGGTGGTTCATACCTATAACTCTAACACTCTGGGAAGCCGCGGTGGGAGAATTCCTTGAGCTCAGGGGCTCAAGAACAGACTGAGCAAGAGTGAGACTCTGTCTCTATTAAAATAGAAAAAAATTAGCTGATATTATGATGAGCACCTGTAGTCCCGGCTACTTGGGAGGCTGAGGCAGGGGGATCACTTGTACCCAGGAGGTTGAGGTTGCTGTGAGCTAGGCTGATGCCACAGCATTCTAGCCTGGGCGACAGAGTGAGACTCTATCTCCAAAAAAAAAATTATTTCCTATTCATCTTTTTTTTTTTTGAGACGGAGCCTCAAGCTATCCCCCTGGGTAGAGTGCCATGGCATCACAGCTCACAGCAACCTCCAACTCCTGGGCTCAAGCGAGTCTCCTGCCTCTGCCTCCCAAGTAGCTGGGACCACAGGCGCC
>CAUYQV010025545.1:0-48526 GCA_963574575.1 Galagoides demidoff | reverse complement strand
AGTGGAATCTAGATGGGATGAAGGCTAGAATCGATTTTTTCGGCCTTTTACATGCATAATAGTTAACAAATAACTGATTTCATTTTTTCAACAAATATTTATCCAATGCCTAATATATGTCAGGCACTGTTGTAGGCACCAGATACAGCAGTGAGAAAGACAGAAAAATCCCTGCCCACACAGAGCTTACATTCTATGGGGGCTGGAGGGCATAAAATAAGTGAATAAATGAATAATTAACATGTTGCACTTGAATGGGGATAAGGGCATAAGGACAGGATGAGCAGAGAGGTGGAGAGGTGTCGTCCTTTTAAATGAAGAAGTCAGGGAAGATCTCACTGAAAGGTAACACTGGAGCAAAGACTAGACAGTAGTGAGGGGCAAACCTGTGGCTCTCTGGGAGAAAAATATTCCAGGTAGAAGAAATGGCATGTGCAAGGCCCTGAGGCAGGAGGGTGCCAGTGGTTAGAGACGGCAGGAAGGCTGCAGTCCCTAGGCAGAGCAGTCAGCAGAGGAATACTGGCTTGGGAGTGGTCTTTGTAAAAGGAACTGTTTCTTCACTTGCAGTGGTCCTCTGGTGTCAGTGGATATATTCTGAAACAGCTGGTTTCCCTAACTTGTCCTCACTAAATTAACAGTCGAATCTTGAGTAAATTGAGCCTATATTTACCCTTAAAACCAACTGTTACTCCTCACCTTACATTAAACTTAACACATTTTACATAATGTGTATATGTACCCTTGAGATGCTCTCTGGGAGGAATAAAACGACATAAGTAATGTGTATCATTTTGTATATACATAATTAGGATTGCCCGGGTCCCCTCTTTTGAGACTAGGATAGTGAAAAAGTAAATTTCAACAAATTATTTGGTAAAATAGGTAGGAACAGTGAGCTTCCTAGCACGGGTTGGAGTCATGGCTTCTGTGCTGCTCCTGTCCCAGAGCATCTTCAGCTCAGCCCTGTGGAGCGCAGTTCTTCATACAGCACAGAATGCACACACCTGCTGTTCCTGAGGGGTCCCTGCAAGGCATCACCCTTGCTGTTCTCTGCTGGGGGTGGCACAGGAAGAAACCACCTGTGTAACTCCTTACAGACCTTCTGCTTCCTGCCCCAGAGCTGCCATGAAAGGTTTGCAAAACAGCTGGCCCTGGAAGCGCGGTGGGGTCTCCTGGGCTGAGTGTGGGCACTCGCCTTCGTGTATGCCGGGCTTTCTCACTGCTGGATGCTATGGGATGAACTGCTCCAGACCCTTCCCCATACCAGTGAGGCAGCACTGGCAGAAATGTGCTCTGGACCAACAGCCCCACCAGGGCGCAGTGGACACAGGCAATGGGATGGACTTGAATTAAACAAGAACCAGGCTGAGTGCCTGGTCACTGCCTTGGACAGCCACACTAAAATGGGCCAGTTGGAGTAGAAAGGAGGTGAGAGTCAGGAGTAACAGGAAGGTGGTGCCTGGAGGTCTTCAGACAACTACCACTTTAAGGCTTTTTGGAAGGGGCTGCCTGTTCCTTGGCAACTGGTGTGCCAGTCATCTCTGGGCCTTCATTCAGTGTATTTGTCCGCAGGTGACAGCAGCTCTAGACTCTCATCCAGAGCAGCCTGAGGGGGCAGAGGCCAGAGCCAGTGAGGTCTGTCTGAGAAGGCAGGGCCCACTTAGCTATGGAGACACATTTTCTTCTCTTTTCTTAGAAGCATTGGAAGGAAAGAGAAAGAAAAAGAATACTGGAGGAACTTAATTTGTAAAGTCCACACCAAGAAAGGAAAAGAATAATCATGGAAGAAAGAAACCCCAAACATGCAGTAGGTGCCTTCAGCTTTTATCCAGATCGCCCAGTAAACAAAAGACTCACAGAGAACAGGACTCCACACACCGGTTTGGCAAAGTCTTTTTTTTTTTCTTTTTCTTGCACACATTTCTCACCACTGATAGGTACAGCCCTTTTTTTTCTTAACTAATGTGAAATATATTTTGCTAGGTTAAGTTTATTTTTGCAAAGTAGAGTAATTTGCAAAATAGGCTTGTGGACACAAAGGGTGTGTGGGGGTCCATGTCCCCATGACCCCTTTCCAGAGACACAGTGGGTGTTAAAATGAGAATTTCCACACCCTGAGGTGTGCACCTGGGCAGCACAGGGAGTCCTTTTATCTCAAGCCACCCGACTCTTGACAGTAAGCTACTGGAATAAATTATTTGGAAAAAAACATTCAATTCGCGAAGTAACTGATTCCAACGTCACTGGGTGGGAACAGGTAAGAAAAAGTCCACAGTAACTTAGTGAATATAAAGTGTTGGTTTAAGAGAAAAGGTGCAGTACCAAAATCTATGAACAGAAAAAAGGAAGTTGACCTTTCAATTAAAAAAAAAAGACATTTATACATTCCTGCTTTTGAGGGTATTTGAACAAACAGCAAAAAGTATTTAAATCCCAAGAGCCCACCATGGAGCCCTTTCCCACCTCAAGTTACGCTTCCAAGGGACAACCCTGTGACAGTAAAGGGTGCAAAATATTGCTCTGTGGCATATCCTGAAAATAATATAAAAATAATTTCTATAGTACAGTTTAAACTTGGCTTGCAAAATTTCAACGTAACACAGCATAAAATCTACAAACAGAATACACTGAAAAACACCTTCTCTTAACAATATATTATTATTTTTTTAAAAAATCATTTATCCAGGTAACCCACGTGTAGGAAATGTGAAGTCGGCTTTCAAAATAACCTCCACAGGGGTTTATAAGTACCTGGGGTCGTTCTAGAAACTTGCTGTCACTGAGGGACATCTGTCCTTCCCAGACAGGAAAGTTTGGCCAGATCAGATGGGGAAGGCCACTCATACTATGCCCTGATGGGACTCACCCTGTTCCCTCTTTGTTCCTGTCCCACGAAGGGTCCCCATGTCATAAAATATGAGGGAACCGCTTGGCCCACATGTAAGCAACACAGTTTCTACCGTCTGATGAACTAATTTGGTGTCTGACCAGGGCCCAGGTCTACAGAGCTCTGAACGTGGATGGAGCATGCTTCTGGAACACAGGACTAGTGCATTTAAAATAACCACAGACTCTCTCGCTTTTGTATTTTAAAAAACTACCTAGAGGAAGGATGGATCCAGATCTCTCACAAAAGGAAATGGCTATTCTTAAATGATACAGACTTGGTGGTTATGTGTCAGCCAGGAGCAGGCCCTGACAGCCAGCCAGCAGAGGCCTGTCCTATGACCAAACCCAGCAGCTGGGGCCCCTGGTGTGGCCAGTGGCTGTGTCTCAGGCTCTCACTCAGGGTCCGTCTTAGGGTCAAATGGCAGTAGGATGGAGGTAACTTGGAAATGCAAGGACAGAACAGGTCACAGGTCCCCACTTTTTAATAATACATATATATTACTCTGCCAGGTTAAGGTTTTCTGCTATTACTATGAAACATTTTTACTTTACTGCCCATTCTTTTCTTTTCTGTTCTTCTTTAAACCTGGCAAAGAGCATGAGAAAGAGAAAAGGTTTGCATAGGCAGTTTTGGAAATTTCTGATTGGCTGTTTTAACATAGAAACAAACACCAATTGACTCTATGCCTGGTTGACTTGTGTATGTGGGCTTGGTTTCTGAATGCAAATGAGTATTTTTAAGGGTGGGCATCTCAGCTTTCTCAAAGTCAGCAGCGTGAGGAGGAGCTGATGTCTACACCTGAATCAAAACCTTCTGTGACCCCACAGTTTCGGATGACAAAGCAGCTGCTTAGCATGACATGAAGAATCAATCCAAAAAGCTGCCACAGACCCTCTTAGATGAGAGATTTGTTAAAAACCACTTTTTTTCTGAGTAACAAAAGAAATCCCAGCAACATTAGGGACATGGATGTTAGTACAGTAATTACCATACATCAAAAATACTGGTCAGCAGGAAAAGTAAAACATTCAAAAAACTTCTTGAATATTCTATTTAATAAATAATTTTGATTTAAGGAACCATTTATGCAAAAACCTGAATAAATTACCAAAAATGCCACGTGCTGTGGAATAATTAAAAACAAAAAGGAATTACTCACAGGAGATACTCTATTTTGTTATAATTCTTAACAAGTAAAAAAAAAATCCTCTCCCTTTTTAAAATTCCTTTCTTTTTTTTGCTTTTGCGGCTCTTTAGGCAAGGGGGTAAAGCATCCTTTCTTGGAGGAGAAGCTGGCTCCAATGACGAGATGGTCTGTCCACCTCCTGCATTTTCTGAGGGTACACTCAACGCAAAGCTGGGCATGTCTACTTTCCTTCTTAGGATTATTCCAGGCTATTCTAAAGCTCTTGCAAGGTTAAAGCATTTTCCTGCGAGTGACTATTTCACTCAGCTTATCCGTAGTGAGGCAGGTTTGGCTCCTCAGTATCCTTGGCCAAGAATGGTATTTTCCAGAGGTAATCTCGGAAGGAAGAGGCTGCATGTTGCTGCTCAGAACAGGGTAGCTAAGGACACGCTTTTTTTTTTTTTTTTCCTCAAGAAATATAGGAGGCACCAAAAAAGAGATTGCTCAGGGATCAGACGGCTCCCTGAACGTGTCATCCTGCCCTGGGGAGGGGCCCCCATCCCAGTGAGGCCCTTGACCTGGCTGAACCCAGACAGATGCAGGTGTGTGTGGGGGGGTGGGCTTCCTTCCTGGCTTCCCTCAGCCCCTTCCTCGTGGAAGGAGTGCAGCCTAGTGGGGGCTCACACAGTGACAAAGGGTCGACTCCTCGCCTCTCTCCTGGGGCACCGATTGACAGTTACCTCTTAGGAGCCCTCCAGCGACAGTCCACTGTGGAAATGTCTTCAAAGGAGAATGTGAGCAGGCTGCCCTACTTTTTCACACACGGGCAAATCCAAATTGTGAGTGCAGAACCTTGCTTTTTGAACCCGAGGTGTCTTTGGAAAGCTCCTGTCACCTAAGCTGCCTGGTAGCAGCAACAGGAGCAATCGCTATACCTCACTGCGCCCTGCGAGGTAGTTGTGCGATGCCCTCTCTACGGACACCTGCGGCGTGGATGGCAGTGTGAATGTTGCTCGAGCCAGGGGCTGTGGGAGGTGGTTTCCGCTTATGAAATGGAGACGTGTATTTCTAAAGGGCCACAGTGACCACCAGAGCGCCAGAGGGTGGCAAGGTGCCTGCCCTCTCCAAGGACCCGGGATGGGAAGCAGGTGGGTGCCCGCAGCGGGGCCTCCACCAGTCCCGGGTGCACGTTCGCTGCTACATCCCGGGTGGTACCAACCACGCACAAGTGATCGTTACCTGGAAGAGGTCAGTCGCTAGATTAGGAAAAAAAGGGGGAGGAAAAAAGCATGTAAAACACTCCCTTCTAAAAACAAAGGGCTGCGAATTTCTTTATTTCTCTTATTGAGGAACAAAAATACTCTTGCAATGGCTATTGAGTTTCCACAGGTACGAGGCAGAGGCTAGGCTAGCACACCCACTTCCAACAGTATGACTTGTTTCCTATCCGTCTACTACCTGAGTGGCGTCAGTGTAGGTTCAGGCACCATTAGGAACGTTTGACCAAACACGTACACGGCACTGACAGAAGAGGCGCCGGCCTTTCGGTTGACCAGGGCGTGTAAAAAAGACACCGACAGAATGAAACAGAAATCCTCCGGGACGCCGCCGCCCGCGCGGCGCGCTCAGGGCCGGGCCCCGCGCGCGTCGCGCCGGCGCCGCAGCTCCTCGCGGTAGCAGTAGGAGCAGTAGTGCTCGGTCTCGGCGCGCCCGTAGAAGGCGCAGTTCTCGCGCTGGCAGCGCCGCTGCGTCGGCCCCGGGCCCGCGCGGCCGCACTCACCGTTCGAGCGCGCGGCCGGCGCGTCCGCGTCGGCGAACTCCAGGCCTTCGCGCGCGGCCCCGAAGCCGTTGGTGTAGGTCTGCGACTTGGGCTCGGCCGCACCCCCGGCCGGGACCCCGGGCACGGCTCGCGCCAGCGACTCCACCGTGTTGACCGTGCGCAGGGCGGCGGCGCGCGCGGGGCTGTAACTTTGAGACGACAGCGAGCGGTTCTGCTGCGGGTACGTGGCGCACGGACGCAGCGCGCCCACCGCCGGCGCGCACGCCTCGTCCCGCGCGCCCGCGCCCTGCACGTGGATGACGCTCTGGCGCGCCGGCGGCGGGGGACTGCGGCCCGGGGCCTGTCCGCTGGCGCCCGCCCGCCGTGCGCTTCCGCCCGCGCCTGGGGAGGCCGCGCCGCCCGCTGCCGCCGCCCGCGCCGCCCGCGCGCCCGCCGCGGGCCCTGGGCTGGGGCGTTCCTTGAACTTGAGCACCAGCTGCGTGGGCTGCCCGGCCGCCGGGCCTGGCGACGCGCGCTCGGTCCCTGGCGCCCCCTCCGCCTCCGGCCTGCGTGGCGGCCGCTTGGCCGTGGTCGTGGCAGCGGCGGCGGCGGCGGCGGCGGCGGCAGCTGCTGCCGTGGCGGCGTCGCGGCGCCGCTGCTCCTGCTCGGCGCTGAAACGCTCCTGCGCGCTTGTCAGGTAGTAGCCGATCATCTCCTCGTGGAACTGGTGCCGGTGGCTGGTGAGCAGCAGGCCGGCGAAGATGAACTTGCGCTCGCCCTGCATGGCGGCGCGCAGGATGTTGAGGCTCAGCTTCACGTCCGTGCTGTACTTCCAGGCGTCGCCCCGCGTCCCGCCGCCCTTTTCGGCCGGCGACGCGCCAGCCGTCTTGTCCGTGGGCGACGGCGTGGTCTTCTCCGATGGCGACGTGCTGGCCGACGCTCCTGACTCCTCCTTGCTGCCCTTGCGCGACTTGGCCTTCTTCTCCTTGCCGCGCTCGGCCGCGTCCCCGTTCTTACCGTTGGCCGAGTTGGCACGACCCATTTTGCCATGCACCAGGCCGCTGAGGCCGCCCATGTTTTTCTTCAGCTTGATGCCCAGTGTCTTACTGAAGCTGCCCAGCTTGTTGGCCACCGAGTCCGCGCGGGTCTTGTCCTTCTCCTTGCGCTGCTTCTCCTTCTCCTTCTCCTTGCCATTCTTGCCGTTATTGCTGTTGGAATTACTGCACACCGAGTCGCGGTCTGAGTCCAGCGAGTCGGCCAGGGACTGCACGTCCTCCCCCGCGGAGGCCGTAGGGGACTCTGGCTGCGCCAGGGGCGCCTGTTCAGAGACAGGGAGCGCAAGGAAAGAAGGTGGTTTAGAGAAGAGTTATCCCTGGGTAGGCTGAGGGAGACTGACCTCATTGTCCCAGCCGCGACTACTTCCCTCCCTTGTTGGGATGGGAGCTGCTTGAGGGAAAGCAGCGGGCACAAGGGGGTCCTGGGCTGCTGCGGTAGGACCTGGAGGGGCTTCTGGAAGGCGCGGCCTTGAGCCTTTGATCTGCGTTCTCTCCCTCCCTCTCTCTCTGTCTCTCTCACTCTGGTACCTGGTAGCCTAGAACCCAGAGTGCAGGAATGAAGCAGGGTGTGTATACCTCACCTGGCTTTGAGCTTCCGAGACACAGCGCAGCTGCCTGCTTGAGCGGACACAGGCGCCAGGCAGGCCACTCCCTATGGTGGGCTTTCTGTTGGGAAGAACTCCTAACTTGTACAGAAGTGTCCTTCCTACAAAGGCGTTTCACCTCCTCACCCCACCTAGAGGATGGAAACTGCGCCCTCACAGCTTCACCAACTGGATGTTGGAACAGTTCCTCCCTGGATTTAGTGACGACACAGCACCTTCGGGTTCCCATCTTAGTTTAGCAGTGTAGAGTGCTTAAGTTGAGAAGGGTACTGAAACAGGCCTGGGCTGGGCAGGAAAGATGTTCTCATTCCCAGACGAGTTCTGCAGGGTGATGGGGTGGGCGTGGGGGACACGGGGCAGGGACTGTCTCTCTGTACGATTCTGATGAGACCCACTGGTTGGGTCCAGCCAGTCAGAGGAGGGCAGGTGAGGAGCCTGAGAAAAGGGGGTGGGTGGCTAAAGGGGACAGGCAGAATCTACTGCTGCTTTGTGCAGGTAGCTTCCTGAGAGAGGAGAGAATTTCTCAATGATTGTCCCTAAACAAAGGGGAGGGTCCTTGATTCCAGCAGCTGGGTATGGCAGGAACTATTGCTCACACCTGAAAGGCTTTCTAGGCCTCCAGGGAGGGGGCCTGTGGCCTCTCCCAGAGGTTTTATTTTCATTCTCCCCTGCCAAGCCAGTCCAAGAGACAGTGACCTTCCTGCAACCAGGTCACCAAGAAGTAAAGGTGGGCAGAACAGGTCTTCAACACTTCCCATTCTGAAATTTCTTCTTTCCCCATTCCTACCTAGGTTTGGAAGGAGCAAAAGGTCTCAAACTGGGGTGGCAGAGACACAGGGATGTGCTTGGTGCTAGGAGCTTACTGTGAGCACAGTTGAAGGAGGACCCCCATTGGGAAGGATCCTCACCAGGGCTGCTTGCTGAGAGCCTTGCATCTGATTTGGAGGCCACCGAAGTCTAGCCAGGGCCCTGCTTATTGCAGGGCAGAGTCATTCTCAGCCCAGGAGCCATCTGATTTTGGACCTAGAGCTGCTGCCGTCATGCCCCATGTAGTGGTGAAAAAACATCCACAGCACCTCCGGCATACTCCAGGCCTTTGGAAGGCAGGACTCAGACTCTGCCCCTGACAGGCTGTCACTTGTGCCAGCAGGAAAGTGGGGTACTAGTACCTGGCTCCTGGAGCCCTGTGAAGATGGAGGCTGAGGTCTGAGAGCTTGCTGTGCGGCACTGCTTGTGCCAGGAACTGTGGGACTTTAGCTACTCACATCACTCCCTGAATAATTCCTTGTGAGCCCTGCTTTATGCCTAAGTAAACTGATATCTAGGAGGACCAATTATTTGTAAGTAATAATTTTTTACAAGTCCTTTCCCCTGAGAATTTACTAGTAAGATTACAAAACATCAGTCAGATGTGGCATTTGCAAGCAGGGACAGCACCCACCCTCTGGGGGTGGAGGCAGGTGCCTCCTGGGGTGGGTGGGCCCTCTTCTCATTGCCCTGCCAGCTCTACCTACCAGCCCACCGCCTCCATGTGCACGTGGGGAGGAGAAGGGGGCGCAAGGAATTGCAGTCTTGGTTCCCTGGAGTTTCTGAGGACCCACACAGTTTATAATTAATTCCACTCTGCGGCAGCACATCGTGTTCTGATCTTAGCAGAACGAGTTTTGTGTTGTGACTTGCCTTCGGTTTATTTTCTGAGTGGGCGTATTTATTCCTCTTTGCAGAAATTTGGAACAAAAATCCTCTGGCTGGAGTGTATGCTCATGAGCACCTACACCTACACACGCGTGCACACATGTACCACAATGTCCAGAGTTGCTTCAAACCAGAGCCAGGGTGTCCCATGTGCAGCTGGGACAGCTAGGACAGGGGGTGGGAGGAAGGAGCTCCTGGGCTGCATATGCAGCTGGAGTGGGCAGCTAGAGCATGCAGGCTTTGGGGAGCCCGTGGGAGGATGCACTCCAGCCAGGCTCCAGCTGAACGGCCTTGACCCCACCCCCAGGTCCCACTCCTGTGTATGCCAGGCTCACCCGGGTCTCCGAGGGGATCCGGATCCAAGTCACGTTCATGTAGCTGTGCAGAAGGTTCAGCTTGGCTTCCAGTGACAGGATGAGGCTGGTGAAAGAAGAACATTAGTGAACCGGGCTCTGACCTGGCCCTCGCCCACCTGCCTGCATGCCCACCATCCCAGGAGGAGTGAGGGGGTCTAGCCCTGCCCAGAAAGCCCCAGCAGCAGCTCTCCCTAGACCAGGGTAATGAGGGGCTGCAGAGTAGGGTCTTACTGGGCCAGCCGGGCGTTGTCATTGTCGTCTTTCCCCCACTCCCAGTCCTTGCCGGGGTCCACTGCAAAGTGCAGAGGCAGCAGCTTGTGCTCAGAATCCGTCAGAGGAATTACAGCTGCAACAGAAGAGAGGGAGTGGTGCTGGGAGCCCCAGTATCCCCAGGGGCAGGAAGGGGACTCAATGGCAGAGAGCTCACTGGGCATCAGGATAGGAAATGCTATTGCTGATAGGACCTGGATGGGGTCCATGCCCCATGTGAGGCCACCAACCTCATCCCATAGAAGGATGAGTGAGTTTGCAAGTCAGGTGAGCAAGGCTGGTGCTGACCTCTACTGGCTTGTGATTTCTTGCAGCATGTCTGTATCAGTGCCTAGGATCCAGGGACCGGCCCAGCAGGGGCCCACAGTGAGCTGATCTGTGCTGTGGATGGATAAGCAGGTTGGCAAACACCTCATGATGTCAGGTAGTGATGAGCCCCGAAAGGATCAGCAGCAGAAAAGGCAGTGATAGGGACAGCTTTCTAGGGTGGGGCAGAGGAGCCTTTCGATGAGGTCACATGTAGGTGGGGACAGCAGTGAGGAGGACTGATGGATCACGAAATCTCCTCACTGAAACACCCGTGGGAAGTCGGCTTACTCCAGAGGGCTGGGGCGGAGGGGGTTATCTACAGGTTTGTTTGGGATCTGCTAGGAGCTGTGGGACCCAGTGAGAGGGGGTCCCTAGTGACATGGCTGGGCTGGCTCTTCCAAAGGGCCTTGTCAGGGGTGAGCAGAAGAAGTGGGAGATGCCACTCCCAATTATGCCTTCCAAGCATGCAGCAGCCTCCTCTCTGGACTCCACTTAGCTCCCCTGCAAGCCCCACTCCTAGGAATAACACCATAGCAGGGAAACACAGCCCCGGACCTCTGGCCAGCTGTCATGCTCCTTGGCTTGAGCCCAGGACCCATGGCAAGGGTGCCACAGGCAAGAACAAAAAGGCAAATAAATACATAAAATCTAAGGCTGAATAGCATTTACTTTTTGCTAAGAAATTGGAACAGTTGACTCAATGCTGCCCTCCAGTGTTGTTAGAGGAGATGCAAGTGCAAATAATTACTCTCCTTGCAACCCCCACCCCCACCCCCACCCCGGCCCCATATAAGGGAAATACAGCTTTGCTTAGAGGTTTTCATTTAATTTGGGACTGCTCAGGGCCTGCTTTGGGAGATCAGGGGTGGCTCAACCTGTTTTGGCTGCAATCTGCTAGGTTTCGCCTCGGTGTGGTAGCCTTCCCAGGGCTAAACTGAAGGGTGGACATACCCAGGGAGGGCTGCAGGGCTGGCTCCCAGACGGGCCTGTCTTGGGTGATGTCCAGCAGCCTGTCCCATCCTTTCATGAGTCACCACCTGGTCAGGAGTCGGCCTGGCTTCCTACCCATTGTTGGTGGTGGTGGGGTGGTAGCAGAGGCTTTCCCCCTCAACATTGTTTCTCAGACTTGTTAGCTTAGCACAGCTCCTTGGAGTTTCTGGCCCCCATGCACAGATGGGCCAAGCTGGAGTGTGCAGGGAGAGTACATTTTACATAAGCATCCCCTGTCATTCTCAAGATCAGGCAGATTTGGAAAATACTGTTCTAGAACAATTAATAATCTGTTAGAAGCCGTTCCTGTGGGTGCAACTTGGGCTTTGCAGGTCTGGCTGGCCATCCACTTCCCAGGACAGAGCTGCCAGGGAAAGCACCTGCCTGGCTGTGACCATTTCCCAGCTTCCCTCTCCCAGCCCAGCATGCACAAGGAAACAGGTTCCCAACTACGCCCATGGGCTGAGAGCAGAAGCCATGTGGGCAGTCCTGGGTGACATGGTTAGACGTGGGGGGCCCTCTCCCCCACTCTCCTCCTGCGGCACCTGCAGGAGACAGTAGTGCTGTAAGACACAGGAGTGGCCTCCTCGTCTTCCTGTGGAAGAGCCGCCTGCCAATCAGGAACACCTGTTTGAGACTCTATTAGCGTAGGAACCGAGCTTCTGTGTTAAGCCACTGTGATTATGATTTGCTTCAGATAAACTACCTGACCTAGGACAGTACCATAATCTTGTCGCCCTCACCTTGGGGCTCCTGGGAACTCCTGCCCTCTATAGTCGAGCTGGAACTGACCTCTTGGGCTGCCCCTGGCTTGAGTACAGACCTGATGGTGCGAGTGTCTGCCCACACACTGGGTCCTAGCAGGCTCTCAGCCTGGGTCTTGGTGGGATAAAGGCCAGGCACTGAGAGAGGCTCTAGGGATGTGCCTGCTCCCAACTGGAGACACACAGAGCATCAGCTGAGGCCTGGGATGAGGGCTGTGGCTGCAGGGGCCAGAGAGCCCAGGGACAGTACAGGCCAGGGAGGCTGCAGAAATAGGCCTTCTTTTGGAGTATCCTTGTCTTTGGATACCTGTGCTTCAGCCATACACATGACATTTCCCTACTGCCAAACTGGCCCTACCCAGAGAGATGGGGAGCCATGCAGTGGGTGGCCCTTGGTGACACATGCCAAGAACAGTATGTGCTTCTCAAAATAGGCCTGGAAGGGTAGGGCTTTTGTTGTTTTGTTTTGTTTTCTGTTTGTCTGCTTTGAAAACACTCTCTTGTCTTTTAATCAGGGAACATACCATCTTACACTAGCCTGGACATATTTTGACTATTTACTTTCCAGAAAAGAATGGAAATTTCTAATTTCTCTTTGGGATGTGAAAAGCTGGAAAGGCTTATTCCACCACTGAGACAAGAAGTCAGACAAACTGCAGATTCACATCTTTTTAACCCACCAGAGGGGTGAGGTCATTGGGAACCAACTAGCCCCACATCTAAGGAAAGTCAAGTGTACCCAAGACATGACATTAAGGGGGGGGGGTTGTCTCAGTTAGACCCAGTGAGAAGAATTCAGCTAAAATTGTCAATTTGTTAAAGGAAGAGTATCAGCTAGTTAATAATACATTAATAGGAACCTGGGGGCTGAAGATATGAAGGAAATTCATATGTATTTGCAGGCTCCTCTCCACGGGACCTAACCTAGTGTTTCTAAAAGAGATTGGCAAGAATGCTGAGAAAATATCCTCCAGAGATCTTTCTCTCCTATCTCTACTGAGGAACAAAAGCTTAAATTGCAGAGGGTAGGGTAGCAGCATACTCTGGGTGCATTAAGGGAAATGTTCTCTGTTACTCTTGATTAAGCCTCTGTCTTAGGCAGGCAATTGTATTCCTGGATGTGTGGAGGGAGGTGACCTTCCTCAGTTGTCCTGACTAGACTGATTCAGATCCAACTCTAAATCTAGAAAAAAGAAAGGAATGTCTCTTTCCAGAATAAAAGTGATATACCTCAATCTTTACTATCCTGCTCAAGGTATTTGGCTTTCAACCAAAAACTACGAGGAATAAGAAAAAACAAAAACCGTATATATTGACAAGAGAAAAAGTAGCTGACAGAATAAGACTCAGATATGACACAGGTGTTGAAACTAACAGACAAGGAACTTTAAACAACTGATTAATAATTTAAAGACTCAAATAGAAATGGTAGATACTATCCAGGATTTGATGGTTAATTTCAGCAGAGAGAAGAAGTCTACAAGAAAGTATTAAATGCAAATGCTAGGGAAAAAAACGTACAATAATAATAGTGAAGAATGACCTTGAGGGGCCAGTCAGTAGACTTTACACAACTGATAATAGAACCTGTGAAATTCAAGATAGACCATAGAAATTGCCTATACTGAAACACAAAGAGAAAAAAGGTGGTGAGACACAGAACAGTGCACTAAGAGCTGAGGAGCAATATCAAATAGCCCAAGTTCTATGTAAAGATAAATCCTTGAAGGAGAAAAGAGAAAAAAGACAAAAATTGGCTGAGAATTTTCCAACATTAGTGACAAATACCAACACATACCCAAGAAGCAAAGATAAGAATTACAGTGGAATTTTCATGATCAAACAGGTAAGCCAAAAGATAATGATTGACTGATATCTTTAAAGTGCTAAAAGAAAAACCTGTTAATCTAGAATTCTATACCCAGCAAATATATCTCTGAAACATGAAGAAGATTGCAAACAAAAATCAACAAATTCATTATGTGTAGACCTGTCCTATAGGAAATATTAAAGGAAATTCTTCAGGTGGAAGAAGTAAGCTACCAGCAGAAACTTGGATTTACACAATTAAGAGTGATGGAAATGGAATCAAGAGTGTGAAAATAAAATTCTTTTTTTTCTTACTTTCATTTCTCTGAGAAATAACTGTTTAAAGAAAAGAGCATCAGTGAATTTTGTGTTTTTAGCAGATGTAAAAATACAATGTCTGGTAATACACAAAAGATGAGAGTTGGGGTTGGGAACACAGTCATAATATCCTGACACAACGCATGAAGTAGAATAATACTACTTGAAAATAGAATCTCATTAATTAAAGGTGTGTATTGTAAACCTTTGTAGTTAGGAAACTATTAACAAATAGATGTATAAGAAATCAATAGTGGTGATAAAATGGAACCACTAAAAATCTCAGTCTAAAATAAGACAGCAAAACAGAAACAAACAATAGAAAAGGGCTGGCAATGTGGCAAATTTTAATCCGATCATCATTAATACTATTAAATGTAAAGTCTTAAGACATATCAAGAGATAAATTATCAGATTGGATTAAAAGGTGAAACCCAAGTGTGTACTGCCTGTAAGAACTCCATTATAAAGACACAGATTGGTTAAAAGATAGTCACTAATAAAAATCAAGCTAGAGTAGCCACACTCATATGACACAAAGTAAACTTTAGAATAAGGCTGTTACCAACACACAAAAGAGGAATGTTACATAGTAATAAAGGAGTTAAATCTCCAAGAAGACATAATAATCCCATATACGTGCACGCTCCTACTTGGCTTCAAAGTACTGTATATGAGTCAAATACTAAAAAAATGACAAACATTATTATAGTCTGAAATGTCACCACTTTTCTCTCGGTAACTGGCAGAGCAAATAGGCAGGAATCAGGGAGGACATGGAAGACCTGAGATACACTACAGTGAACTTGAGCTAAATGACATTTATAGAACTCACAAGAGCAGGATACACATGCTTTTCAGGTGTATATGGAATATTCACTGACCTAGACCACACACTTAGCCAATCTTAGCACATTTAAAAGAATAGACATTAAAAATATGTTCTCAGGTCATATAAACCAATAAAAACATTTGAAGAATCCACAAATATTTGGAATTTAAATAACCTGATTCTAAATAACCACTGAGACAGAAGCCACCTCGCGGACATTAAAGAATAGTTTGAATAGAACGAAAATGGAAATATGACCCGTCAAAATTTGTGTGATGTAGCTACAGCAGTGCTTTAGGGCGTCCCAAATTAGTAATCTAAATTTTTGCCTTGAGAAACTAGGGAAATAATAGCAAGTGAAACACAAATCACAGAGGGAAATAACATCAATAAGAACAGAAATCAATAAAACTAAATCAGAAATGTAGTGAACAAAAATCAGAACAAAAGCTAGTTCTTGGGAAAAGACCCAGAATGGATTATCCAAATTGCTCCCCCTACTATTTTAAGTAGTTAGGAAAATTGGTAAACTAGATTTTTTAATAATTTCAGTCATTAATATTCCTGCTAGTCAGTACAGGCTTCATATTTAGAGCAGATTGAACTTCCTATTGTGAGACAGTTGTAGATTGACAGGCAATTGTGAGATGGACTTCAGGGACGTCCCATGGGCACATCTCCCAGCTGCTCCAAGTTAACCCCTTGCTAACTGCAGTGCAGTATCACAACCAGGGTACCGACTATGATAGCCTCTGCTGGTTGTATTCACACGACACCAGTTTCACACACACTCATCTGTATCTATATCTATTTAGCTCTATGCAATTTTGTTGTACATATAGACTTAGATTATAACCTCCATTGAGACCCAGAACAGCTGCGTCACCATGTGGGTCCCTTACACGCTTCCCTTTCATGCACACCCACCTTGCTCTGCCACCCTTTCTCTGTTCTTAATCCAGGGCCACCTATTCTCACATCTCTAGAATTGTGTTTTCTCAAGAATGCTTGTAACTGGAAACATATAGTATGTAATCTTTTGGGACTGGCTTTTTCCCCCTCAGCCTAATTCCCTTGAGACACATTGAGGTCACTGTGGGTGTTCTGCTGAGCAGTGTCCCAGGGTGTAGATGGACTACGGTTCATTCCACCATTCACCTAGGAAGAATGTTTGGGTTCTTTCTAGTTTTTGGCTCTTCCATAGCTACCTTAAAACATGTATGTACAGGTTTATGCATACATGTCAGTCCTCCCAATGACGTGGAATTTGGCCAATGCAGAGGGAAAAGGAGTAAGAATTCCTGACCCCTGCTCTGGGCTGGGAAGTCTGTGGCCTTGCCAAGCAGTCACCATAGAGTCCTGTCTACCAAGTCCTGCCGTGCTGGGACAACTGGGAAGCCACCTCCAGGGCTGACTGCTTCACTGAGGCTTGTGGTCTAGCCGTGCACAGCATTTACAGAATGAAATGGAGATTATTTTATTACAGACTGGTTTCTTTTTATTTCTCCTGATGTCAGAATAGTCAACTGACTTTATTCCACAATAGATAATATTATCTATTCATGAGTTCCATTTCAGGGTGACAAAGAGCACACAGGACAGTGTCAGGTATGAAGGGCGGGGGAGTGGGGTCTGTTGGGCTACATGATTTCCAGAGTTCTTCCCATGGTTTCTGTGTGTCAGCCAGCCACATGGGACCTCTCCTCTTGTTAATTGGTTTGATTTTTCCTGACATACTGAACTGCCGTGAGCCTGGCTCTGAGGGACACCCAGCTCTGTGTTACAGAGGGCCTCCAGAAGCCATATTAGGACAAGGCTAAAGGGGGCCCAGTGGGGAGAGCCTGTAGGCACCAGGAGGCTAATTCCTGTGAAAGGTGATTCCTATATCATGGGGCAAAGGATTAATACCCTCCCCTAGAGAAAGCAAATGACTGTCATTTGTGGAAACTACCAAGAAAGTATATACAAGTTTTATTTCAAAGTCCTGAAATGAACTGGCAGAGGCTTGCCCACTCAGCCTGACCAGTGGTGACCAGTCCCATCAGCTCCTGACCTTCTGTCCTAAGCCCTCCCTGCTCCCCATGTGCACGCTTGGACTTGAAGAGGCTAGTCGTGGCATCAGCCATGGCCGGTGTGGCTATGGGAGCTATGAGGACACCCAGAGGGTGCTTTAGCACAGGAAAGGCAAGTGTGAAGAATGCTTCATGTATGTAAGTCCCCAGGAGCTTGGGCACATGCAGACCAGACGCTGTGGACCACAGACAATGAGGAAAGGAGTGGTGGGAAGAAGGGAGAAGCCCCTCACATCCTAGAATGCATTTTTCTCTCATTTCCAGGATCTTAAAATGTCATTCCTCACACACAATGACAAAGTGCTTTGCCTCTCTGGGCCTGCTGTCACAAAAGTGCTCCCCTCGTGGCACCCTTTGGATAGGGCAGGATATCATGGCAGCTGTGTGGCACTTCTCCTGGCAGTGGGGCCCCAGGACATCCTGGGCCTCCCCGTCCCTGTGTCTCCCCTCTCCTGCCCTCTCCAGGCTTGTGACTTTGCAGTCTGGACAGCTCACTCCAGCGGGCCCGACCCTCCGACTGTGGTCTGAGAGTGTTTTGGAGGACGCTGGGTTCCATCCTGGAAACTGTGGGGTTACTGTGCTTTCTATGTCCCTTTCCTTGGTGGGATGTGGTGTGATTTGAGGGCACAGTCTGTACCTTTGACTTCTCCCCACAGTGTCCCCTCAGGGTACCCAGGCGATGTGAAGGTCCCAGAGAGCACAGAGGTATGTGACAAAGCGTCTGGTCATAGCACCTTCCCTGAAGATGTTGGTGGGGACTGTCTGGTGAATGTGCACACTGGCCATGCAGTGGTGCTGGAGGTGGGAACCCACATCTCTCCCAGGAATGAGTCAGCTTGTGGCTAACACAAGAGCCCACACCAGCTACTCTAATGATGCCTGGAGACCAGCTTCCATTTTTTGGAAAAACACATTGTCAGAGGTGAAATCACCCTCTGCAACATTCCCCTGAGAGTGGCCAAGCCGTAACTCCCCCTCCAACATTCATCCTTTATGGAAGATATTCACCTTGAAGAAACCAAAAAGCAGAAAGCAGTATCTGGGCGGCCTGGAAGGGAGCTGTGTGCCTTTGTGAGGAGGGGCAGACGTCCGAACCCTGTGCTCAGGAACAGGAGATGCCAGCCCCAGGATCGTCATCCTTCCCTCACCACGCAGATTGCCCCAGGGACTGGCTAGAGGGCTCCCAGGTCCTGAGAAAGGCCCCTCTTGTCTCTCCAGAGCTGTGGTGAGCTCTGGGAAGAGCTAAGAACCCACTGAGGAGGCGTAGGCTCTATTGGACAAAACTCGGAGAGAACAGAAAAGACAGCAACGCCTCCCTGGCCTAATGATTAACTCTTTCCTTGGCCAGTGAGATGTCTATAAATGATGAAGAAAAGCCACATGCCACTCTCAGCACAGCTGGCTGCAGCCTCTGGCCCATGCCCTTCCTGGGACTCAGGTCCCTCTCAGTTGCACATCAGTGATGCCCGGCGCTGCCCTCACTCCCAGCTCCTCCTGCACAAACCCAGCCTTGCTCCCCAGCTCCTGGTCATGCCAGGAGGTCAACGTGCTGGGCTGTGCCTCGCTGAGCTGGAGGGAGGCTGGGTTCCACTCCCTGGTCTGTGTCCTCCCGGGACATCTGTAGGACACCTGAGAGTCCTGTGTGGGGTGGTTCTGCCCCTGCATTTACTTCTCACAATACCTACTCAGTGTAAAAGATCAGAACCAGACACCTCTGAGCTTCCTGCCCCTGGTAGGAACCGGTCACTTCCAGTTCCCTGGGACCACACCCAGTATAATAATTTTGGACCCTGAAACCTCCATTTTGCTTGTCCTTCAGGCTCCAGGGGGATTCTCTGCTCCTACCAGAAACAAGAGCAGCAACAGGAAAGCTTTCCCTCTCCACTCAGCCTCACATCTATCAGTAGCTAACACGAGAAAACATTAACTGTTCCAAACAAAATCCCATTTCCCCAGCAAAGACATCGATTAATTGGTGTCCTGGAATTGTGCAGTGCGCAGCTTGTGGGGTCAGCCCAGCTAGCCCATCAGCAGCACTGAAACACATAGTTGTAGAAAACTCAGCTATAATGATTTTAAAGGAAATATTGGCCTTTTGATTTGAAAGCTCATTCTAGAGCAGGGGTTAGCAAACTTTTCTCTTAAGGCGCAAGTGAGTAAATACTTTAGGCTTCACAGGTCACGGTCTCTGTGGCTACTACTTGACTCTGCACTGTGGACCAAAAGCAGCCAGGGACAATGCTTCAGTGAGTAATGTGGCCTTGTAAATAAAAGTAGGTGGTGGGCTGCAGTTTGCCAGTTCCTGTTGTTGAAGAGGTGTTTTCTTTTTTTTAACAAAAATTTACATCACTTACATCCATATGAAACTTACACATGTATGAAAGGGAATGACAGCAGAGCCTATTTCAGGGTGCTGGAATTATGCCTTTGTTTAGTATTTTAAATTAAACCTGGTCTTTAACCTTGTTATTTTCAATGTCTTATGCAAAACCCATCTCTGCTGAGTGTGCGCAGGCATGCTTCAAGGGCAGCTCTCCACATGCCTGTGCTCTCCTGTGCCCACCACCCTCTTCCCACTGATGGCTCTGACCCCACCCCGTCCCCTGTGCCCACCATCTCTCAGGAGCAGAGCATACCTTGTTCTCTTTGCTGGTCTCTCTGTTCCATGGACACGAGGGCAGAGAAATGCGCTTGATCATAAGCCAGTACCAGAGGTGAGCAGTGGCACCTGTTGGGAGGGACCTCCAAGGGCAGGTAGATCCCCCCGAATGGGATTGGTGCAAATGCTGCAGACAGACGAGAGTGAGGTGTGAGGAGTGGGAGAGCCGAGCTGGGAGGGGCTGGCCCCCACCATCCCAGGACTGGAGGGTGGACTCACACGGTGCTGGGGGATGGGCTGAGGGCCTCCACGGTGATCTGCCCCGTGACCCCTGCAGTCCTGAGACCCACACGGGTTATTGGAGCCACGTGGTCGGGATGACACCATCCCCTGAGATGCTCAGCAGGCACAGCCTGGAAGCCCATGTTTCCCTGGATGCACTTTTCCTAGTGCTCATTAAAGCACCTGAATACAACACTATACCTGAGTTTCCAGGAATGTGTTTGTTCTATATTTTAAGAATCTCCTCTATAGAATCCAAAGAAACAAACGAGGGCCAGCCAGAGAGCTCCAGCCAGGGCCAAGGCATATGTCAGATGGGGAGTGAGACACAGGCACGGGATCCTCTAGTGATTGTTCCCCCACAATCTTGCTAGTTTTCCTACTCATATAAAAGAGGAAGAACAGCCCAAACCCTCCATGGAATAGAGCAACTTCTGAAAACATCTGCTCTAAGCAGCATCTGCTCTTTGGTCATAAAGGATCTGGCCTTGTGGCCCCAGTGTCAGTGGGTGGTTTCTCTGCTTTGGGTGGAATGCAGGGTGAGTAGTTTCAGGGCCACCTTTGATGACCTTCTCTACCCTCACTTTGTTTAAATTGGCCAGTGTGACTTTGCCCACTGGAGAGGGGAAGGCCCCCCTGCATGAGGGAGTCCAGAATGGAAGGACCTGTGGGCACCCCACACCCTGGAGATCTAGTAACCCTGGGAGCTTGGCCCTGGGCTTACCTAACAGGGTCCTAGTACGAGTCCCAGCATTGCACCTAGGAGCTGTGGACCTCAGCAGGCCTGTGTCCACCAGCTCCCTGTCCACATCACTATTATGCTTTCTTTGGTGGCTATGATTTAGCAAGAAGGTCACATTCTAATTTGCATGACTCGTTGGGAGACCCATGAATTTATACTAACCTTGTATTAACCTGCTAAGGTACAGGTTAATAAGTTGGGCTGGAGGGACACTCTGGAAGTTTTAGGCCAAAGGGAGGACAGGCTTTTAGGGAGCAATCTCTGCCCTGGGATGAACCCCTCTTGGGATATTCCTTAGGCACTCTGGGCTTAGTTTCCTCATCTGTAAAGTGGGGAGAGTAGTGTCCACCCTGGGAGGTTGTGGTGATGGCCAGAGGAGGGAATATTTGAGGAGGGGTAATGCACAGTGCTTGGCTCCTGGCTGGCAGGTCAGAAGCACCTGGTTCTACTCCTGCCTCTTTCTGGGCCATTTGTGATTCTACCACAACCCTGCCAAGTGCCTCTACACCTTCCATCTTCCTTTCTTTTCTCTTTAATACTCATGTAGCCTGCAGAGAGGGCAGGAGGGCTTAGTGGCTCTGGGACACAGCCCAGGGCTGTTGGAGGGGTGCAAGTGCTCTGGGCACATGGTGGGGGCAGATTTTTCATGGCCACCTGCTGCTGACACGCAGGAGTGGGGGGCCAAGAGCACTCCTTGCTGCCATTGGGGCGGGGGGATAAGAAACACACTGAGTTGAGGAAAGATAAGGAGAGAGAATACAATCTTTGTTAATGCAGAGTGATGCTCTGTAGCCTTCCGGGAGCTCACCCTTTAAATTACACCACATGTTCTTTAACTGGGATGCTACGTTTCTGTGTCATGAGTAGAACACATCTTTTTGTCTCTTTGAGGAACTTACCTTCTCCACCTGAGTCTCTTAACATTGTATCTGCCACAACAACGATTGGTCTTCTTAATATATGGGCTAAGACGAAAACATGGAACTCTTCCAGGCTCTCATACACAGGGTCCTCAGAGTTGTCCACACTAGGAGACAAAACAGAGAAAGCCCTACACTGGACTAAATTCAGATGGAGGAGGGGGAATAGTCTGTGTGGGCCTGGAGCCTCCCCTGCCCTGGGTCTTATCTGTATGGACCTTGGCAGCTACACCATCCAAGGCCACCTCCCATGACACCTGCCAATAGCAAAAGTACAAATTCCAGTCTCCACCCCCACCCTGGGTTGTGGTGGCCTCAGAGGGCACCTGCAGGGGAGGGCTGCTGGCCTCTCTGAGGGCAGAGGTCACCCTGGAGCCTGTGGATATAGGCCTGCTTCTCTGAGGGGTGGGGTCCCTCTTCCATTTAGTGCCACATGTGGCAGCCTAGGCCAAAACCTCATCCCTCAGGGACTCAGGGAGGCTGAGGGATTTCTGATGTGCTGGTGGGGTCATTACTACCAAGACCCAAGGAGCTCGCTAAGAAATACTTACCCTGAGGGAAGAGAACAGTGAGAAGCTTTCCAGATTTCAGTCCTTAGACTGGGACCAGGGAAGAGATTTAAATGGCCCACCCAATGCTCAGACTCTCCCCAGTCTGTGCCTCTGGCTCAAGTTTGAGGCCCAGGAAAGAGTAGGCTTCACGGGCTGCTTTCACTCAGACTCTGAGATGTCTGGGCAGAAGACCATAGCTTTGACCATTGCTTGGCTCCTGGCTGGCAGGTCAGAAGCACCTGGTTCAGAAGCACCTCCACAACAGGGCCACCCAAAGGGAGAAGCTTTGATAGGATAGCTGGAGCTCACAGCATGGTGGGACCTCACTGGGCCTGCAGTGCCTATAAGTGGAGGTGGTAATATCCAGCCATGACCATCCCCTGAGGTAGCTCTTGGGCTTGTCCAGATGAGTTAAGAGAGCCCATTATGACTGGAGCAGATGGAGCCAGGGCCAGAGAACATGGGCCTGTTTGAGAATGTAGGCTGCCGGGCCTGGTGCAGCAGCACCATGGACAGAGTTCCTAGCTCACCCCCTGCTCCCATTACCTCTATTTTTTTTTTTTAATTAAATCATAGCTGTGTGCATTAATGCATTTATGGGGTACAATGTGCTGACTTTATATACAATTTGAAATACAACAATTTGGTTAACATAGCCTTCACCATACTTTCTTGAATATTGTGTTAAGACATTTATACTCAACACTTAATACATTTGACATGTACCCTTGTAAAATGCACCATAGGTGTGGTCCCACCAGTTACCCTCCCTCCACTCATCCTCCCTTCTTCCTTCCTCTCTCCTCTTGTTCTCCCTTCATCTTGGGCTGTAGTTGAGTTATAGCTTTCATATGGTGTGGATGATTATATAATGGTTTCATAGTACAGCTGAGTACATTGGATACTTTTTCTTCCATTCTTGAGATACTTTACTAAGAAGGATATGTTCCAACACCATCCACGTAAACATAAAGAGATAAAGTCTCCATCTTTTTCTAAGGCTCTGTAATATCCCCTGGTGTACATATACCACAATTTATTAATCCATTCATGGGTCGATGGGCACTTGGACTTCTTCCATGACTTGGCAATTATGAATTAGGCTGCAATAAACATTCTGGAGCAAATATCTTTGTTGTAAAGTGATTTTTTTGTCTTCTGGATATATATACCTAGTGGAGGAACTGCAGGATCGAATGGCAGGTCCATATTTAGATTGCTAAGTGAACTCCAAACTTCTTTCCAAAAGGAATGTATTAGTTTGCATTCCCACCAGCAGTGCAGAAGTGTTCCCTTTTCTCCACATCCACGCCAACATCTGTAGTTTTGGTGTTTTGTTATGTGGGCTACTCTTACTGGAGTTAGATGATATCTCAAGGTGGTTTTGATTTGCATTTCTCTGATGATTAAGGATGATGAGCATTTTTCCATGTATCTGTAGGCCACGCACCTGTGTTCTTCAGAGAAGTTTCTATTCAAATCTGTTGCCCACGATGAGATGGGATTACTTGTTCTTTTATTTTTAATACATTTGAGTTCTCTGTGGATTCTGGTTATCAAACCTTTAAGGCTATGAGCCCTGGAGGACTCCATCATGATGGATCACCTGGGGATTCCTGGTGTTAAAACACCTATATTTTTTCTTGTTTATTCTTTTATTTGTGATTTACTTTGCTTCATTTTAATAGTTCAAAAAAATTGGCAGCCATTGAAAAACTCAGAATAGTTACACATAAAGTATAAATAGCTTTTATTTTGCTAAACCATTTGAAAATAAATTGCAAACTTGATGCCCCGTCACCCTGGAAGAACTAGATGTGTATTTCCTACAACTGGAACATTCTCCTATTTAACTACAACATGGCTGTCCATTATCAGAAGTTCACACAGACACCTTTAATTACTAGACCCGATGCAAGGGGTGCCAGTTGTCCATAATGCCTGTAAGGGCAGAGGTTCTAGTTCAGGATCACCTGGTGCACTTAGTTGTGGTGTGTCCTAAATCTCCTTCATCCTGGATCACTTCTCAGGGTGTCCTTCACCTCTGCAAATCTTGGCCCTTCAAAGATTACAGGTCAGGGATTCTGTAGTGAGCCCTTAATCTAGGTTTCTCCATTTCTTCACAATAGCCCAGACGGTGTTGTGCTGAGTCCTCCCTGTGCCATCCCACCAGGTTGTGAGGGCTACAGATGGTCCCGTCACTGACATGTGGATGTCAGTTGCCCCTAGAGGTCATCTGCTGGGGCTCGGCCCTGCAGAATGCCTCAGTCTCCCTTTGAAATTTGGGGGGAGGACACAGATGCTCTGGTCCTAACCAAACCTTTAGGCAGCTTTTATAATAATATCACTATGGATTCTTGGTTTGCTATTAATATTTTATTCCAAGGGGTTATAATCCATTAGTGCAATTATGTGGGGGCTCAAATACACTTTGATTTGGTCAGTGTGGCCTTCTTATTTCAGCAGGATCTGTGTCCTAATGACATCATCTCATCTTTTTCTAGGGCATCCTTGCTTCCTGGTACAAGAAGATGGTCCAAATTCGCACTCACATTTGCATCTTTATTTTCCTCTCTTTTTCTTTCTCTACATCTATTATCTATCTGTCTGTCTATCTATCTATCTATCTATCTATCTATCTATCTATCTATCTATCTATCTATCTATCTATCTGTGTGTCTGTCTATGTATCTATTTCTTCCTCTACATCTATTATCTATCTATCTATCTATCTCTACATCTATTATCTATTTACCTATCTCAATACTTATAGAAAACTTTGAGTTTAGTGATACTTCCGATTTTAATCCAACTGCACAAAAGTCATTCTGCTTATATTTTCACCAACAGTGAAAAAGTTCCTTTCCTTTCACCTTCAAGTCTCCCTGGGAGTAAGCAAACTCCCACCTTTGCGGCTGCCCTCCCCTGAGGTTGCCCTCTTCGCCCTGCCTGGCCCTGACATCCAGGTTATGGCCCTTTGCACCCTCCTATGCCCCACCCCACTGCAGGTGACCACCTTGCTTTGTCCCCACCTAATGGCTTTAGGATGAAAGGTTTTATGAAGGGAAGGGTAGGGAAGTAAAAGAGGAATGTTTTAAACATGTATGGTTTGACTGTGTCTTCACATATGCACACACGTATCATTATCTGTACATATACTCCTGGGTGGCGTTCTCAAACATCCGAGGCCACTGTCCTGCCCAACCACACCTGAAAGCCACACCACCGTGCTTGGCAGCCAAGTGCTTCTGAAGTTGCTTGTTGGTCCCTGTCACACAGTGTGCACCAATGAAGAGCCAGGCAAGCAGATGGCTAGACAAGATAATAAGCAGCATGGAGGAGACACGACATAGTTAGAACCTGCACACTCAGAGAGAGACCCTCCCACTAGAAATGGGGAGCACTTCCCTTTCCTGAGTCAGGGAATGGAGAGGTCAACACTGGAAAGAGATGAGCCGCTCAGGAGTCAGATACCAATGCTGGGAAGAAGGAAGGGCAAGGTGAAGGGGAACCCTCTCAGCCCAGAGTTCAGAGTCGTATCTTCTCTCCTTAGTGGAACACTCTTCTATCTGAACAGCTAAACAGAAGGGGACCCACAGTAACAACAGTGCAAAGGCTAAGTATCAGGCACCAGTGTACTAGCATGGCTTTCTTCTCATGCAAAATTTAGAGCAGGGCCATTGTATTTCAAACTGAAAAACCAGCAAATATTTATCAGACACTTACTGTATATTGGTTCTGTGAAAGGCACTGTAGAGACCCTAAGGTAACTCTTGTGCTCATATAACTTCTTCCCATCCATCCATTTTCTGCCCATCTGTCCAGCCATATACCCATCCAACTTTCTTTCCCTCCCTCCATCGATCAACCCACTCACTCATTCACCCACGCATCCATATGTTGTTTGTACATCTATCCAACCATCGATTCATCCATCTATTCATTTATCCATTCTTCTACCCATCGATTTATCCATTATCCATCTATCCATTCATCAATCTACTATCTATCCATTATCCATCTATCCATCCATTTATCTTTCCACCCATCTATTCATCCATCCATCCACCTGTCTATCAAATCACCCATCTATCTACTCATCCTTCCATTCATCTATCCATCTGTCAATTAATCCACCAGCCCTTCTCTCCATCCATCCATCCATCCACCTGTCCATCAAACCACCTATCCATCTATTCACTCAGCCATCCATCCATGTGCCCATGCACATGTCTATCTATCCACTTACCCATGCATCCATCCATCTGATTGTCCATCTGTCCACCTACCCATGTCTATCTATCATCCTCCAATCCATCCATCCATTCATCCACAATCTCCTTATTCCCAGTTCTGTGCTAAGGCCAAGGCATGGAGATGGGTCATACACAGCATGGAGCCTTATGGCTGAACATGGGCAGCATTGAGAGGGTGGCAGATTCAGCTGGGAGGAGGTGAGGGAGGAGAGCCTGGAACAGTGACCTTTCTCCACTCCAGTTCTGGTGTTGAGCATGGGAGCAGGTAAGCAACTAAGAACCTGCTCTGTAACCTGGGAGACAGCACAGAAGGTTCCAGTTCTAACCTCTAACCAAGTCGAGCATCATGACATCCTTCCCTACTTGTTTCTAGCCCTTTTTTCATGGCTTGGGGGGATCCTGGTTCTGTTCCGGCCCCTCAACACCATAGCTGTGCCCTGCCCCAGTGCTTCTGGGAGCCTCGGTGTTGAAGGCAGGCAGAGAACATGGGCTCAGTGGCTCCTCAGGTTCCTCTGGGGAATGACAGCAAAGGCTATGTCTGGGCATTAGACATAGAACACCACACCCAAAGGGCCCAAGTCAGTGGCCAGTGATAAGAACTTAGAGGTTTCTCTTCTGCCTAGCAGACTGGGCTCCTCACTTTGACACCATTTCTTTTAAACTGGCCATTCAGGCATTTACCCATGAACTTCCAATGGCCCACATCTTATTGTACTACTTCTAGGTCCCCCCATCTCTACTTTCACTGTCCCTCCCTGCTCCACCTGACTCTTCATTTCTGCCTCCTATGGCCTGGGGTTGGAAGACTGTCCTCCTGACTTATGGTACCTCTCTACCCAGGATTTGTTAGCAAAAATCTTTCCACTTGTTTCCTATTGTGGTGATATATTAAATTTGTGTCTTCCACTAGAAGGATGGAAGGGACCAGGGCCCACTCCATGCCAGGTGCTCCTGGGATGCCAAGGAGAACACAGGGTCAGGCTCCAACATAGAATAAAGGTCTGGCAGGAATAAGCTAGACACGGACCCGACAAGAGGACACATTTTCAGGGGAGGAACCCTGGTCACAGGTGGGACAACGAGGCAAGCAGCTGACTGCCGGGTTAAAGAAGTAAACATGATGAACACGCTCAGCTCCCTTCATCTCCCGTTAGGACAGGGTTGTTAGTCACTCTGGTATAGAAACCTCAATTTTGTTGGGATGGTTGGTAGAGGTTAGACACCCCCACGATGCTGATGAGCTGTGAATGCCTCACTAACGCCTCTCCCAAACAGCCCTGTGCCTTTGGGAAGGAACCTCTGCCTGTGCAGGTCGGGAGTTTTCCTTTGTGCAACTGTGCATTGTTTCTGCTGGGTGTTGCCCTGTCATTCTAGACCAAACTGTCAGAGTCCCCTGCACTGTCTGACCAGTGGTCCCCAGCATGGGGCAGGTGTGTTTTCTGGATGCCTTCCATAGAGACACCCCGGGGTCAAGTTTGAACGTAATTAATTATCTGGTGCACAGTGCACAGGCAAAGTCTCCATGGTAAGCTGAGATGAGCTAACAGGGACATGGTGCTCTATCCCCACTCTTTGGAAAAAACCTCGGCACTGGCCATTGGTCCTCAGAGCCCAGGAGACCCCCCTAGTTAGTGCTGTTTGGAGAAGCCAGCTATAGGCCACATGATGTTGGTGTTGGGCCCTAACCCATGAAAGAGCTGACATTGTACCTGAACGGGCACACTCTGCCAGGGTGAGCCATCCCCGCCATGTTGCTGCACTCCCTGTTCCATCATCCCTTGTCACTAACCCCATGGCATGTCATGAGTCTGATCCCTGGCACCATGTGGCTAAGATTCTAATGGGAAAATATAAATGTCTTGAACATCTTTCCCCTGTCCCCCAAAGACACCCGAGGACATAAACATTACTTAGATAAATGCCAAACTCTGGGGACGCTGCAGGAGCTGGACTCCGTGCTGCTGCTGGCCAATATGTGTCCTGGAATGCAGGAGCCAACCTTAACGGTAATTTAAAAAAATTGATCATGCTGGTGAATACTGAGCCTGATCCCTCCAAAGTTGATGAGGACGCTGTGAAATGGAAGTCAGCAGCACATGAATCTGGAAAAGGTGACCTCCTTTTCAGGTGTTTGCAGTCACGAAACCAAAGCAACCCAAGATAATCAGTAGGACCAAGACGCAGGAGCCACACATGGAGAGCTCTGCTCAGTACAGAGCCTGCCTCCTACCACTAGGAGCTCTGTCCTCATCAGCCAGCGACAGAAACTAAGAACCTTAGGCATTAAGAAAAGAAACAGAAAACGGGAACTTCACTGAGCGAACACCAGGTCTACTAAACATAATGCTCTGCCCCAGGGCAATTAATGACTTATAAACAAATAGGGAGGAAATAAAAGACATAAATAGTTAAATGAATTACATATGTACATAAATATTTTAATATATAACTCAAGAGACAAATTATGTATAGGTATTTATAATTTCCTTAATTTGAACCAATTAGAAATTCAAAATCCATATGCTAATTTATATACTGAAGAATTTATATAATGAAAAAAGATTCCAAGGGCACTGACTAGCTTTTATGTCTCTTACAAGATAGGTTCTAATTTAAACATAGCATTTGTTAAAATGCACTAGTTGACACAAATTCATGAACTTAATACTAGGGATCAAATTTTAGTTATATCTGGGGACCCCACTATATCTTGAGAAGGTTGCTAAATAGAAAAAGTGAGTATGCCTTACTTTACCTGCAGCCTTTCCTACAACTCCCCGTAGTCATACACCCATTGCTGGAAATACCCTATGTGGAACAGAGACACTGACGTATAATTGAAAGGAAAATTTGTGACGCTTGCAAACTGGAGTGATGCAAGGTGACCTCATGAACCTCCAGTTACGATAGTTAAGACGGCCTGATATAAGTTACAGCACAGCATCCACAATAAAAATTATTATGTGAAACCTAATAAAGGGTGACTATCCATACTCTTCTCCATCTAACAGCACAATTTTTTTTTCCTGTTCTCAAATCTGGGCAAAACACAGAAGCCACCTTGTGATTGATCACTACAACCTTAATGCTGCGGTCCTGTCATCCAGCAGAGCCCCCATACCCAAGACCTCATATTATTAAATTCCTGATTCTATTCAATGACTAGTCAATATTTTTTTCTGATAGATTTGGCTAATACATTTTGTTCAGTGCCCAATTTCAACAGCCTGTCAATTGCAGTTTGCCTCCACCTTCTAAGGGACAAAATGCACCTTGTCCAGGCTACCCCGGGGGCCCTTCCAGCTTTGTCTTCACACACAGAACTGCAGATGAGATCTACCTTCTCTGGAGCACAGCATGTCATGACTCTGAGGACGTCCCCTTCCCAGAAGACTGATTTGGCACCATCATTAAGAACATCTAAGCCTAATATTGTGTCATATTTTTTGGGTTCTGGTGGCAACATAATTCCCCATTTACTAATTTTACTTCTAAATCAAAATCAGCAGGAACTCTTGTGAGTGTCATCAAAATTTCTTGCAGAGGCTTTGGTGACTGTTGTAATGCCTTCTGCAGTCTCCGGGCCATCAAAATGACCATCAGTTGACCTGGAGCTTCTGATGCAAGAAACTGTCCCCTGGGCCTCTTGCTAGACACCATTAAAACCAAAGGTGCCAGGCTACCTACCTGGCTGTCTCACAGGCCCTGAAGCTGCCCATCAGGAAACAGCCTCCCACAGAGCTCCACACCCACACACAGGATGAAACCAAACCTGACCCTGGAATAGTCACCTGAAGGAGGAGGTGGCTTCCCTGTGTTCCGCACCTTGCCAGATGCCAGGGTGGTGTAGATGGTCCCCTGTCCCGTCCGTCCCAGACTAATGGCCACCCCGAGAGCCCCTGGTGATTCCCGGAGTGAGCAGTAATGGGAGTGTTAGACCCTGTGGACAGCAGTGCTGACCATCCTACGTGGTGGAGCTTGGTGGAGTGTTGCTGCTTCCTACCACTTAGCAAAGATGTGCCTGCTAAATGACAGGATCCAATAAACAACACCTTGGCCAAACTTCGGGCAGTCCTCTGAGCACGGGGCGCCCTGGTCAGCAAATGACGTCATCTTCACCTTTGTTATAAATGATTAGGCTGTTACCTAAAAATTATCCCTCTTGAGATTAAAAACAAAACAAAACAAAACAAAACAAAAAAAACCCTGTGGGACTCCCTGACCTCACAAATCACAATCAAACGTCTCCACATACACCAAGGCCATGATGCAAGGCCCTGCTAGGACACTTCTTATTCTCAATAGATTTATAGACATTGCTGATAATAACAAAAGCACACATTTCACTTACAATACTGAGGATGCCCAGCTCTTGAAAGGAGATTCACCAGAACTTTCATGTCCTTGGTAGGTCCCCCATAACTGGGAGATACAGTAATGTCTTCAAACAACTTCTTTTCAAATTCCAGGAGACCAAATACACCTCCAAAGTTCTCTCTCCCAGGCCTTAATTGGTTTTTTAATGATCTTTTTACCTCCTCTGGAGATAGTCTTACTTAGTCACTCTGTGGTGTTGAGTGCAATAGTGTCATAGCTCACAGCAACCTCAAACTCTCGGGTTTAAATAATTCTCCTGCCTCAGTCTCCCAAGTAGCTGGGACTACAGGTACCTGCCACAACGCCCAGCAATGTTTTAGAGATGAGGTCTCTTGCTCAGGCTGATCTTGAACTTCTGAGCTCAAGCAATCCACCCAACCTTGGCCTCCCAGAGTGCTGGTATTACAGGCATGAGCCACCATGCCCAGCCTATTTTTAAATAAATTTTTGGCCTAACCCTCATTCCACAAAGGCTGGAGGCTGGATAGAGGGAGGACACACCCCCCTGGGATTGTCCCATAGGCCAGGCAGCTGCCTATCTGATGTGGGGTCCATTTGGACCTAAATCTCCATCCCAAACAAAGCCTGTCAGGTGAAGCTGGGAACTGCTCTGTCAATTGTGGGTCTAATTCTCCTGATTTGGTGTTTTTCATTGCCTTATATATAATCCAGAGGCCTGAGGGCTACAGCAAACTGTGGCTTCATCTGAGCATGGCAAATGCAGAGGCTCACATCAAATGGAGTGGGTACTCACCTGAAGATTGCCATGTCCCAGATGACATGGCTGTGGCCTAAAATCTCACCACTGGACAGGCCATTGCTTTGGACATGGACATCTCCCCAGCCTAAGAGCTTGACGTTGGAGATCATTTTGCTCCTTACACAAACCTGTCCTCCAGAGCACCGGTGGACTGCCTCTCCAGACACACACATGGTCAAGGAGTGTGTTTGCTTTTCTTCCTGAACTCACTCTTTGCTCGTCCCATGATCCTGATTTCCTCCCTGCTCTCTGCTCAAACACACACCCCTACACTTCCATATCTGAAGGTAAGTCTGGCCAGGTACAAGCCAATCTCAACACTGTGGTTCAGAAGCTACAGATAATTCATGACCTCACCTGGGTTTACCATAACATTCCTTCCCTGACTCTAGGTAAAAGGATTGATCTGTTTACTTGACTCAGCCCCACAAAGTAGGGTGAAGGGCTGACCTTTCAGATCACAGTGGATAAATCCGTACTTCCTGATAATGCTCATCAGATGCCTTGCTAGGTGTCTACCCAGGTGTCCCTGGTAGCTTTTAATGTTTCCACTATCAAATAGTACCTGCCACTCTGCACGAGGTGGGTGCAGGCATCCCAGGGTCCTTGGTAATAGGATCGACACAGGAAGGGCTGCAGCAGGGCACTGATGGAAGTGGGACACCATACCTACCGGCCAGAGATGAGAATGTGGAGGGATCTCTCCCACCTAGCAGGCAGGCTCCCCACTTTCCCACAGTGTCCTTTATTTTATTTATTTATTTATTATTATTGTTATTTTTTGCAGTTTTTGGCCGGGGTTGAGTTTGAACCCGCCACCTCTGGTATATGGGGCCAGCACCCTAGTCCTTGAGCTTTGCTCTTTTTCTTTGTACAATTCTTCGTTCCTGCCTCACATGGCCTGGGTGGGACCCTGCCCTACCAAGCCATTGTGCTCTACCTCTATGCCCAGGATGGGTAAGTAAAAATCTGTGACCATTTCAAGTGTGGGCCTTCCACTGAGAGAGCCAGGGGCTTGCCTCAGGCTGGGTCCCCCTGGCCCGGATGTTGGGGAAACAGAAAGCTGGGCTCCAGCACCAGAGTGATGGTCTGGCAGGAGAAAACTAGGCACAGGTCAGACAAGATCCACTAGGGTGTCTGCCAATACAAACAAATTTCTGGTGTGTGGGACTCCCTGGTGCTGGGCAGGACAACTCCACTAGGCCTCTGCCAGGGGAATGATGTGTCTTGTGAAAGGTGGGCTGTGAATACCCACAGCTACTCCCTCCCCTGCACTTCCCCGGCAGGGCGGGGCTGTGGCTGCTCTGGGGCTGAAACCCCCACTTAGCTGGAGGCTCTCAAAGGGAGAGGCGGATGAGATCACGTCTGGGACCACGCTAGCCGTGACCTGCACGTGTGAGTTAGTGCAGTCAGAGTCCAGTGGTGGAAACCAGCTCCAGGAAAACAGAAATTCACTCCTGCTTTCACCCCGAGGCTTCACATTCCTGTGAGTTTATGGAGAAAAGGGCAGATCTGGGTCTGTGAACAGAATCTGGCCTCTGGGCAAGGACGGTCCTGACAGTCAGCATTTACTGCTAAGGCGGCTGATATGCAGGATCCTAGCTTCATCTTCAAAGATGCGCTGGCCCGGAGCACTTCCTTACGTGCACGGTGCCACGCATGCTGGGTTCTCCAGGACACCCCCCTCCTCTCCCTCTGTGTGCACCTAAGGAGGGACAGCCATCTACCTGGAGAAAACCTCTCAAGGAAGTGGAGTGGAACGTGCCCTGAGCAGAGGCTGGACTGGGAAGCCCCTCCTAGTAGGACCAAGAAACAAAGGCCATGGACCGAGCTCCAGATGGGATCTCAGGTACCAGGGAACAGCGGCAGATGCTGACTTGGGGTGCTCTGGTTTAAGTTGCAGTTTCAAACCTCAGAGACCACCCTCAGAAAGAGCTCTTGTCACAGCTAATGAAGCCAGTGTGGGGGCGGCAGGCCTTGCAGAAGGGCAGCCCCCCCAGGCACACAGTGGGGGGCTTGCATGCAGCCTCCTAGGCCATCCCCTGCCTCCAGGCGGGATGACCATACCTCCCCTTTGCTTGGCCATCTGAGTGGTTAATGTCCACTTTCTCATTCCAAAATGAACCAGTTAGGACAATAAATTATAGTCCATGTGAACATACTTACCGGTTCTTGGTGTAACTTTTTAAATACCCAAGTGCTCACCCGCACGGTCAAATGCGCAGATGCACAAAGTCAGCCCGCACACACGTGCTCCACTGAGTCAGCCTGCGCACGCATCCTCCACTGCAGGGCAAGAGCGGGATGCTGCGCTTGCTGTTCTCATCCTTGCTTTCCTCTTCCCAGTGTGTCCCTGAGATACCTCTGGTGTGGCATGTGGGGGTGCTCCTTGCCCCTTACCACACCGGCGAGGGTCTCCCCAAGCACGGACCTCATGGGCAGCCTTTCTGAGCGGGGGGACTCGTCCCACTTCCAGGCAGTCCTGCTCAGCAGACTGGGGCTCAGGAGGCCAAAAGGGGGCCCTGCCTAGATAGGCGGCCTTCACAACAGACTGTCCAGAGGCACAGTGTAGGCCAGCAGTGGCCCTGCCAAGAGCTATGGCCTGGGAAGCCAGGGTGGAAGGTGCAGGTCCCCCCTGGAACCCTGAAGGGACCAAATAGGTCTGGGGCTCTGAAAAGAGCTTCTCAGCGACAATCGCTCATAGGTAAAGTGTCAGCTTTGGTCTTATTTTCATTTAGAAATGTCTTTAAATATCTGACCTGGATCCTACACCTGCAAAGTGAAGACACTTTGCTGGAACAGATACTTTTCTGCTGAGGGTGCCAATGAACGTCACGAGGCCCTAAGGAACACGCACAGGACACCTCCTCCCCACGCAGGGCTGCCCACTGCCGGGAGTGCCAGACGATGGTGTGGGCACTGCCCGGGGATGAAATGCCACTTGTTTTTGCCTCAGAAGACTGAAATTTATGCCTCTCAGGCTGTGTTAGGAAATCATTTAAGATTGTAGCTATTTCTGAAAAAGGCCAGTAAGAAAGAAACGCAGCAAATGCATTGCCAGTGAGAAGGCAGGGCAGGAGGCAGGTAAGGACAGCTGGGAGCTGGACGGATGGTGTCCCGCCCCGTGGCTCTGCTCTGCTCCCCTCAACTGCCATGTTGTCTCTCAGCAAACAGAAAACAAGCATGCAGTTCTTTTAAAAGGTAAAAGGACATAGATGATCACTCCCAACACAAATCTCATGCTGTTGATTCCCACTCCTGACACCTGCTTCACACATGCAGAGGACTCGGTGAGTGTTTCTACTCTCAGTTCAGAGTCTGGCTCTGTCTCCTAGGACTGAGGCACACTGGGAATGAGCCTGCGCTGGGCCTTCACAGCACACGCTGCAGGCGGCGTGCCCACCCCCAGGCTAAGCACGACACAGTCGTAAATAAACATTACTTCTATGAGGGTAAGAGCCCTTTGAAGCACTTTGAAATCTGATTTCACCACCCCACACCTGCAGCTTCCAAGCATGCAGTGCATTGTTCTCAGGGTGGCAAGACCTTCTTCCCTCCCCTGCCTGTCTCTTTGCCACGTGGCCGTGCCCCCACTTCTGTCCAGAGATAGAGCCTTTCTCCACCCTGAGGCTGGTTAGGCCATGTGATCTGCTCGGCTACAGACATGAGTGAACACGATACAAGCCTCTGCTTGGGGTGCACCTGCACCCTGGGAGCTGCCTGAGACAGAGGCTCTGTGTCTTCACAGCTGTCTCTCCAGCCCACAGTGGTGGCTTATTTCAGGCTGACCCACTGCTGAGGTTCTGCAGACTCCACTGTATGTGAGGGTTGTAGAGCCCAGTCAAAAGAAGAGACAATAATTAGAACAGATTTTGACTTCTTGGCTCCTGCATTTATCTTTTGTGATCTTGGGACAGTCACTTAATCTCCTCAGGGCTCAGTTTTCCAGTCTGTGAAGAGGGCACTCCAGGATTGCAGGGTATAGAGTGCCCATATAGGGCCTATGCATGGTGCCACTGTCCCCCTCCTTGCCCCACTGATGCCCACCCCATCCTTAGGTTGCCTGGTTTCCCCTCTTGACCCCTCAGCTGCTATTCTCTCCTGTGACATGGCCACCAGAACTGCGAATTCCACATCCAGGGGACCACACTGTCACAGGATGGGTCAATATCTGGGTCATCACAGAGATTCACAAATGGACCTAAATCCTTTAGTCAGGTTACGTTTGATGGCTCAGATCCTACCATTTGATATTTTGTAAGTAAGTATTTTCACTGGCATTTTTTAATAACAAAAGAAATTCATGTTCATTGTAAAAAGAAAAAAAATTACAGAAATGTAAAGAGTGAAAAGCAAGACCATCTCATGGGAAATGAGCTAAAAAACAGAAAATGGTTGTGTAAGGGGACAAGTTTCATGGAGCCTGGGGACCATCGTTGTGAGTGGTCACGTGCTCCCAGCAGCTCCTAAGATACCCCCACATGCATTTTTTGGGGGGACTTTGTGCTCACCTATCATTGGAGATTGAACCAGATGCCAGGTTCGATCACGCAGACCATGGTCCCCAGGACCCACAACCCATGATCCAGGGCCTCCCACTCAGGAGCCCTGAATGCCAGAGAAGGTGGGATCCACAACAGAGAAGCCTCTCCTGGGAGTGGGGAGAAGCACCTGGAGGTACCCAAAGGGGAGGAAAAGGGTGGGCAGGTCATGTGAGATAACAAACAGGCCAGGTCTTGGGGGAGCAGCTGGCACGTTGACGGCACTGGCATGATAGAGCCACACAGCCTTGGCTTCCTTCTGTGATTTACCTGCTGCTTTGGGGACTACCCAGTGGAGGCTGCAGACTCTGGGCCAGACAAGCCCAGGCCCTGTGTGGGAGGGTCATGGGGGAAGGATTTGAGCCTCTGGAACCATTCAAAATCCATTCAAAGTCCACAAGAGCTTGGGCACCATGCCAGACAGTGCTTCCTGGCCCCAATCTGTGCAGGTGACAGAGGAGGGGTGCTCCTGTGGCCCAGGTGGGCATCAGAGTCCCCAGCTGCAACGGGCTGTTGTCTGGCCCTCGCCACTTCCCACTCCATCATACCAGAGGGAGGAGGACATCCATATTTCTGACATCCAGCTCCCTACATCTGGCCTGTGTTACAGCAAGCAGCACTGAGACGACCAGGTCATGTCTCGGGAAAAAATTAACATCTTCCACCCATTATTGTTTGCCCCTGACTTAGGAGCATTTTCATCATTATAACCAAAATGATGGTGAAGAGGGTGGAGGGGACATTGCAAGGTCTTCAGGAGTCCAGAGAGGAGGGGAGAGCATCAGAGCACACAGCAGCTGTGACTGGACTGACAGGGGAAGCCCTAGGGGAAGGTCCCCACCACCGGCTCAATCCCTCCTCCCCTCCGCGCTTAAGAAGGAACAGAGAAAGTAAGAAGGCTGCCATCTGTCACCCAGGAGGTCCTCACTGCTGTGACTTGTAAGGGGCAAACAGGGGCAGACACCCCAGGTCCCCTCTGCCCCATTCATGTCTGAACCCCCAAGAGGCCCAGGGATTAGGAACCAGGGGCCTGAGCCGTGGCCCTAGAAGTCAGGCAGGCTGACCAAGCACAGACTGTGGGCCCAGCTCTGCCTGGACAGGGCACTCTGGGAATGTGTATGTGGTGACGGTTACCCGTTGTTATTGTCACTACTGCTACTGTCTTTCCTTCCCTCCCACCTGGGCAGAGACACTGGGACTGCATCCAGCCTGCCAGCACCTATGGGATGTCTGCCCTGTGGCAGGAGCTGGAGAGGCAACAGAAGAAAAGATGTCACGGGGCAGGGACCTGTGCCCTCAGGGCCACACACGGCCCTCCTGATCCCCAACTGTGGCCTCCTGACTGACTCTAGGTTCTTTATTAAAAGGACATGTTCTGTAAAACTTGGACTTAGTCAAAAGGCTGCACTCAAGGATCCGGAAGACCACAGGTGGCTCCAAGTCCCTGTATTCCCCACCTGTGCTGGAAAGCAGAGTGTCCGGGAATCCTCAGTCTTCAGAATGCCTGTCCTCAAATATCCTAAGCAGGACAGACTGCGGGCGATGTCACACCTCACTGTGAAAACATGGCCACAACAGAACCGCGCAGGAGTCACGCACTTGGGCATGTGGCTTTCTGAGGGTTTCATCTTTGGATACTGTCCCTGGTGCTGCTGGTCTGGGGGCCCTGTTGGAGCCTGTCCCACAGCTGGGGGCCATGACCAAGGGAGCCACCAGGCCCCATTGCAGTGAGCACCCAAGAGGCTGCTGTGAGCCTGGGGTCAACCCAGAGCCACACACTGTCCTCTGGTCCATCTGGGGGGCTCCTTGGTCTTAATCCTCACACTTTCCCAAGTTTGGCGACACCTTTCTAGAAGCAACTGTTTGCTTCCAGGTTCAAAACAGCGTGAGCCACAGAATACTTCATGGCCAGGGACTCCATGGCAACTTCATTTGGCCACATTCTTCATTCCATATGTAGGTCACTACGAAAGTTTTGAGACAGACTGTGTCCATTATTTCACTTCCAAGAAATAGTCGACGGCATCCGTTCTGATTCAACTTGCTCATCTCACTGGTGTCCTGTGAGGGCGTCATTTCTATTCATGTGGCTTTTACGTTTCTTGATTTTTGTGCATCTCAAAATTATCTTAATGACCTGTGTTTTTATTTGAGGAAAAACCCAAACCCAGCAGCCCGGGCCTGCAGAGCCTGGCTTGGCAATGGCAAGTGGGAACGACCACTCTCACACACCACCCCTGGAGTTGGCTGTCTTGAACCCCCAGCATGGCCTGCCACTGTCCACTCTGCATGGTGAGGTCTGAGGAAGAAGGCCTGGGGACAGCCCGGGGAGCTCTGCCTGGGAAATGCCTGTGGGGGCTGTGCAAACCCCCCCAGTGTCTGAGTGGTACCCACGGCCCTCTGTGTGTCCATGTCTGGAATCTAACGCTCGAGAGATGGAGGCATTCTGTCTTCCACAGCTCAGGGAAGAAGCCTCCATGCTCTGTCCACAACCACCCTCCATGCTGTCGGCAGCCCTGGGTAGCCAGCAGCTCAAGGTTACCTCTGGGAAGAGCAGGGGCCACACTTACCCACCACCCGTGCCGCCATTCTTGCTGAAATGCGTGCGTGGCTCGCTGGAGGCCAGCTTCAGCAGCTCTGTCCACTCCCGCTCCCATTCCTCCTCTGTGTACACCAGCCCTGACTGGCACAAAGGGGAGCAGGAAGGGTGGGGATGGGCCCCATCTCCTCCCCACTGGGATAGTCCTGGGCAGCTGTGCTGAGTGCCCAGCCCGCACTTCAGCATGCTGGGCACACCTGTCAGCAGCCACTGCCTCCCCCAGCCCCCTTGATATGTACAATATGTTTTTAGAAACCATAATCCTATTTCAGAGCTGTTGGGAGTCCAGCCACCAACAAGGGTCATTCCCATGTTGTGGGAATGCACCAATGCTTCTGGGCATCCCCTAGCTCAGGGCTGACCATTGAAAAGTTGACAGGGATATGGGGCCAATTTCAGTCAGAAAAAAAGCAAAGTCTTTATCCAGGAGGGCAAAGTGTTATGGTTCACCATGGCTAGGGATGACTGAGGTTTTCTTTGGACTGAGCTCACACATGGGGGCTGGGGCCCTGGGCTGTGCTGACAGTGGGGAACCACATACTTCACAGTCCAAGCTGGGGCACTTTTGTGGGTAAAGGAGGCCAGCTTGCATACTATGCCTTAAGGGGGTACGCATGGACAAGTGGTTGAAGTCTGCTGGGGATCGTCTTCCTTAGGCTGAAATGGATTTGGGCCTGAGGGTCACTCCCTGGACTCCAGCAGGGCCTGAGGCAGCACCTGGTGAGGGTCAGGGCCCAGCTATGCAGCGGGTACCAACCTCTTTGTTCTGTTGTGTCTGCTGCCATCTCCACCTCCGCTTCAGGGCTTCCTTTTCGGCCCCCGTCCTCATCATGGTGTATAGAGCTTTCCGCAACACCAGGTCCCGGTCATGAAACCCCCACATTCCTATAGCCAGAGGCCATGGGGAATAGAGGAGAGAAAAGGACACAGGAGGGGACAAGCTACAGGTGACTCATGCCACCCTGACCTGCTGGGCTGGCTCCTATGTCTGCACACACAAAGCTGTCTCCTTAATCAGCTGTTCATTTTCATCACCAGCTCATAATTCCCCTCTATTATAGCTCTTTCCTGAGAGACCTAATGGCCACCATCTATGTCTCACATCAGGGAGACTTTTGTAGATGTGTCCTCACATAGGGCCATTAGCATCCTGGCTTCTTCAGGGTCTGCCACATCTGATGTTGGCAGCCCTGGGGCATCTCAGCTTCCAGAGCATCAGTGGACACCACCACACACATCTGGCCCAGGAAGACAGCCTGTCATCTTTGAGTATGTGCCCTGGGTGGCTCAGATGTGGTCAAGAAACCCAAACCATGCATGCAGTGCTGAAGAGAGGGGCAGCCCTCGCCACAGGGAACATGTTCATTCATTCATTCCTGTACTCTTCAAGGTGCTGAGAATATGCTTGGCAGTGACTAGGACATACTTAGCTCCTAAAATCTCATGGAACACTTATTGTGTGGAATGAGGCAGCCATTAAGTTAATGCATAGCATCTACTTCTGGGAGAGTTGGAATGGTATAAATGGAGACTTCACTCCAGGGGATGAAGTGAAGTCTCCAACAGGTGAGGGAGGGAGCTGAGTGGATGTCCTAGGCACAAGGAAAGGCCGGGGCCAGGCCAAGATGGGGAGCCTATAGATGGACTTGAGAAAAGGCAGGAGGGAAGGTGGCTAGGGTCAGGATAGGGGGATGAGGTGGGGCTTGGTGGGACCCTGGGAAAGGCTGCAGAGGAGGGGAGGCGCGAGCTGCCTCTGGATTTAGGGCTCATGCTGACTGTACACTTGGGTGTGCAATAAGGAAGGGCTGCTGCGGGCTTCCTGGCAAGCGAGGCTTTTGCCTTTCTCTGCAATGATCGGGGGGAGGTTGTGGCCATTGCTGTTCCTGGCTTAGGTCTGTTCAGCTGCCTTCTGGGACTCCTTGGGTAGTCTTGGCTCCTGAAAGGAGGGACTCTGTGTCCCATACGTGCCTGCCTGTGGGTCTGACCCTGTCATTTCCATGTGTGTCCCCAATCCTAGCTCAACATCATCCTAGGCCTGGCCAGCAGTTTCCAATCAGCACTGCTGGTGAATGTCACACGGCCACTGTGGGCAGTCCTGGTCATGGGGAATTTAGCTTTGTGAGCACAAAGTGCAAACCAAGCACTGTGATAAAAGCAATAACTAGTTAGGAGCTCTGGGCTCATTGCTGTGTGGGGGATTCTCCACGGAGCCCCTTGCAGCTCAGGGCAGCTATGGCCCGGCCTCTTCTGTAGGAGGAGCAGGGCCAGCCTGAGGGATGCTCTCCCCTTCCAGGCAGGCCTGGCTCGCACAACACCTGCCATGAGAGGACATGGGGACATGGGGACAACACCTGCCATGAGAGGACACCACAGTGCGGTGTGGATTTCGACACCTGGGGGCCGATGTGGACAGCATCTTAAGAACAAAGTCGTTTCCACACCTGAGAGCAACAAGATTTCTTCTTTTGGTAAAATAAGTTCCATAATAGGGGAATTATAAGAATTAACTATTATGACAAAATACAATCTAACTACTAAAATCATGTGTTTGGAGAATAATAATAGCATGGGAAATTCTCAATTAAATTTTAAAGGGAAAATGTTGGCTTCCAACTGTGAACACGGCAAGATCATCATTTCGCTTGAAGAAAAGACCAAAGTATGGAAGAACAGGCCACACTGTTAGAAGTGGTGCAGCTTCAGGGTGAAATTCTCAACTTTCATTTCCCTACATGATGAGCATGGAGCACCTTTGTAACACCAGCAAGCAGACCCTGCTCGCTTTGACGCGAGAGGGAGCAGGCGAGCAGGTATCTCTGCCTTTCCTACAGCGCAGGTCCAACCTGTGGAATGTTCCTTTGGACCTCAGGTGGCATTCTCCTCTTGGCCCTACGGGATCCTTCCCAGACTCTGACAGGTGTTCCTTGAAGCCCTTTATAGCCTCCTCTCAGTCCAAAGATTAGCCTGGACTGGCCCTGGCTCTCGGCCACAGACCAAGTTAAGTCCACGTTGCCTGGGGAATCAACAGGACAAGGACCACATCCCTGTTTGAGAGTCCCGTCTCCTGGAGAGACTCCACCTTCTAGGACTGAGGAAGAACAACTAGCCCTGATGTCACCTGTCAAAACTGTCTCACCCTTATACCATGAGGCCTGCCCTATAAAGGGAAATGAGCTTGAAGAAAATCTACTGTGACCTTCCATCATCCAAATATCACCATCCTCTCCTACTGGTGTAGCTTTTTGTGACCAGGACACTTATGTCTTCTTTGGAAGAGTAGCTAACTCTCTGCTGAATGTTCCAACTGTGCTGATTTCTCCTGTGATTCACCTGGGCAGTACTATGTCTGTGTCCCAGTCAGGGCTGGGAGATGCTCCTCTGAGCACCCCACACACAACAGGGAGCCCAGAGCTTATAACCAGTTGTACCTTTTGTGCCCAAGCCCATTACTGGCTGCTGCCATGAAAGCAGCTCCATCTTCCCAACCTCATGCACCACTCTCCAGACTTCCTGCTTGGTCCTTCCCTAGCTCATCCCTGCCTCCAAATACCCTGTACATCCTGCCTTTATGCTTAATGCATGTGGTCTTCCCACTTGGGAAGTATTCTTTTCTATTCTCCTAAATTCTTCAAATCTCAGTAAAGATCCCACCTCTTCCAGAAAGTCCTCTTTGGTTGCTCCAAGCCATGGTTTCTAATTCCCAACCCTGAAGCTCAGGCTCAAGCCCTCCTCCTATCAGGACACATCTCTTCTCATGTATGTTTTGTCCCTCCATCGAGTGCAAGCTACTTGACACAAAGGTCAGGACTGTTGGGCTCCATGTCTTAGGGACTCTTCCAGATGACAGTGACATGAGTGGCTCTACTTTGCATATGTCTGCCCTTTAATAATGCATCGAGCCGGCTGGAGCCCTGCCACTATCTATCTGTGCTGTGGAGCTTACCCAGAGAGGCGGCATGTAAAAGGCAGTTCCCATCCCCTGTAGTGGCCAGAGGAAGAAGCCGTTTACAGCTCGTGCACACAGTGGACCACCAGTTGAGGCGACCTGGAACAGAAGCTCCCTTTAGAATGAATAGAATCCCAGAAAAGATAGGAGTCATCGGGAGTGCATTTGCTAAGTAGGTACAAACATCAGTGAAATATTTTCTAGAGGATTTCGGGAGAAAGGTCTCATAGTTACTTTATTTTCAAATAAAATACAGATTTCTCTTTCCCCTAAGATAAGAAATGGCCAAATTCTCCTATCACTTAGCAAGAGGATTATGAAACTCAAAAACAACTCCTTTGTTTGCTCCTTGAGCCTGGGAACATATTTTACAAAAATTATCCAATTTCTTTGAATACTGTTTACCCTCCTAAAAGTTATTTTTTCTTCAATCATCCTTTTCATGATTCATACATACCTTTGAAAGTACAGTTTATATTTCATTTAATACATCAAAACCAGTATAGCTTCTTAGGTATAGTCACGTTACATTTCATTAACACTTCATTTATTTCTGGGAAGACAGAATAGAGGTGGTTTTCCCTATTCTTCCTACTAAGTACTACTACAACCCCCAAACATTATGTATAAAATAATAGAAGAAGCCCCTGAAGAGTTAAGAGAAAGTGGTGGACTGGCCAGAGCCATGGGACCTGAGAAACAACATAATGGGAGGGTCCCTTGTTTTCTTTTTGCCCTGCATATCTCAGACTAGATACTGGAGAGACCTGCAACCTAGAAATACCAGTGAGAGCAGATAGAAAAAAAAGGAAACTGAAAAGCATGTTCCCTCTAGACAGAATACCAGGAAAGGGGTGGCTAAGTGGGACTGTAACAGCTTAGACATTAACCACTCTATTCCAGCCAAACACCACAGAAAAAAAATTGTAGCCTCACCATCCCTGCCAAGAAGGCCTGGAAGGGAGCCCAGACTTCCGTTCTTGTTGGCTGTAACAAGGTGTTCACTGCTGCCTCCCCCACTGCCTGGGCAATGTCAGAGAAGGCTAAGTGTAGAACCAGGACTTCTACCCTGCTGGGAGGTAACAAGTACCTCACCCACTCTCTGTCAGCAGAGGACATAAAAGGATCCTAGACTTTCACACTCATCTAGTGGTAATGAGACTACCCACCCCCTCCTAGCTAGGGTGGAACCTGCATTTCTTCCTCTTCCTAGTAGTACCAAGAAACCCATCCTATACCAGATATCATCTGAAGCAGAGCAGAGAACCTGTACTTTTACTCTCCTCTGGAAGGTGTGAGGCAATGGCCCCCTGCATCTACCAGAGTGATGTCAGAAGAGGTCTGCTAAAATACAAGATTTAAATAAGATCCAGAGTCCTATAACTTAATACTCAATATGTACCCTTTTAAATACAAAAATCACTTATACCAATAACCAGGAAAATTTCACATGGAACAAGAAAAGACAATCGATAGACAAAAAAACCTGATGTTAGAATTATCTGACTGAGATTTAAAAGCAGTCATAATAAAAATGCTTCATCTAGGAATTACAAACATGCTTGAAACAAATGAAAAAATAGAAAATGTCAGTAAAGAAATAGAAAGTTTCACTAAAACAAGAGAAGATACAAATAAAAACCAAATGAAAATTCTGTAATTGAAAAATACAATAACTGTTTTTAAAAACTTAATGGATATATTCAAAAGGATAATGGTGAGAACAGAAGAAATAATCGGTGAATATTAAAAGCAGAACATAAGAAATTATCCAATTTGTATAATAAAAAGAAATTAGACTAAAACAAATAAACACCACCACCCACAACTTCAGGAACATGTGGGACTACAACAAAAAATCTAATATTCGTATCACTGGAATCTCACAAGCAAGGAGAAATAGAGTATAGTTTAAAAGTATCCAAAGAAATAATCACCAAAAATTTCCTATTTCTTACAAACAAACAAACAAATAGATTCAAGAAGCTGAGCAAACCCCAGACAGAAAAAACACATGGAAATTCATGCCAAAATATATGTAGTCAAACTTCTGAAAACATAAGACAAAGAAAAACTTTTAAAAGTGACAAAGAGAAAAAAATACTCTACTTACATAGTACACAGGAAAAACAACTTGAAAGACAATGGATTTCTCATATTTAAAAACTCCCATAAAACTAGGAATAGAATCGAACCTCCACAACTTGATAATAAAAATCTATAAAAACTATACAGTTAACATAACAATTAACAGTAAAAGACTGAATGCTGTAACCCAGGATTCAGAAAAAGGCAAGATAGCCCATTTTCACTATTGCTATTCAGCACAGTACTAGGAGTCCTAGCCTGCAGAATAAGTCAAGAAAAAGAAATAAAATCTATATTCACAAATCAGAAAGGAATAATGAACACTATCCTTATTTTCAGATGCCATGATAGCATACATAGAAAATCATAAGGAAGCTACCCCCAAAATTATAACTAATAAGTAATTTTGTCAAGGGCATGGAATATAAGATTAACATACACAAATCAACTGTAGAGTCATCCCTCAGTATAAGTGGGGGATTAGTTCTAGGACTTTCAATATATATCAAAATCCATGACTACTCAAGTCCTATAGTCAGCCATGTGGAACTCATGTATACAAGAAATCAGCCTTCTGTAAACATGAGTTTTGCATCTTATAAATACTGTACTTATGATCACTGTTTGGTTGAAAAAAGTCTGTGTATAAGTGGGCCTATGCAGTTCAAATCTGGATTGTTCGAGGGTCAACTGTATTTTACATATTAGCAATGAGCACATGGGATTTGAAATTTAAAAATATACCATTTACAATCACTCAAAATTTTAAATACTTAGGCCAGGTGCAGTGGCTAATGTCTGTAATCTTAGCACCCTGGGAGGCTGAAGTGGGTGAATTGCCTGAGCTCACAGGCAAGGTTTAAGACAAGCCTGAGCCAGAGCTCAACCTCATCTCTAAAAATAGGTGGGCATTGTGGCAGCACTTGTAGTCCCAGCTACTTGGGAGGCTGAGGCAAGAGAAGCCCAAGAGTTTGAGGTTGCTGTGACATGTGATGCCACAGCACTCTACCCAGGGTGACAAAGTGAGACTCTGCCTCAAGAAAAAAAAAATTAAATACTTAGGTATAGATTTAACATAACATATTTAGTATCTGCATGCTGAAAATTCTTATGAAAGATAGATCACAACTATAGCCCAGGATGAAGGAGAGAAATGGAGGGGACAGGGAGGGGGGAGGTGATGCTTATGTTAATTAGCTGAACTGTGGTAATAATTTCACAATTCATCTGTATATCCAGACATCGTGATATACCTCATAACCATATATAATTTTTATTTGTATATTTGCAAAGAGGGAGGGTAAATGATGGGACCACACCTATGGAGCACATTGCAAAGGTAAAAGTCAAATCTATCAAGTATAGAACATAAATGTATTAACATAATAATCAATAAATGAGGCAAAAGCTATATTAATTAGTTTGATGTAAGCACTCTAAATTGTATAAAAAATCATTATGTGTACCCCAAGAGCGCATACATGTATTCATGATCTATGTGTATATGACTTAATAAAAGGAAACAAAAGTTTAAAAAATTTTTTGATGAAATGTTGGTAAAAGAAATCAAAGATCTAAACAAATGGACATACCATGTTCGTGGATTGGAAGACTTACCAAAGACATAAATTCTCACCAAATTGATCCATGGATTAAATACAATCCCTATCAAAATTGTATCAAGTCTTTTTAAAAGGCAATTATTACCAATCTAGAATTCCGTACCTTATGTAAACAGAAAGAGAGAATTTATTACCATTAGACCTACAGTGAAAATATTAAAAGCAGAAGAAAAACAATTCTGGAAGGAAGGAGAGTAAACAAAAGGAATGAAGCAATGTGAAAGAGCAAACATGTTGGTAAATATAAATAAATATTGATTGTTTAAAGCATTTGTAGATTTGTATTTATATTTGTAGATTAAATTATATGTAGAATTAAAACATGACAGCAATAGCACAAAATGTTGGAATATGCAATAAACGACACTAAAAGCCAACTAACAACTTGAAGATGCATTTTGTAAACTGTAAGGTAACCACTAAAATCAAACAAGTTGATAGAAGGGTTACTGGGATGATAACCATCCCTAGATAATTCAAGTGAATACAAATGATAGCAAAAAAGAAAGACAGCAATATCAATAGAACAACAGCAAGATAAGGTTTAGATTTAACCCAAAATATACTGGTATATGTAAATGAATTATATACTTCAATTAAAAGAGAATAAGTTTCACTTAGCATGATGAACAAGTTCCAAAGATCCAATGTGTATAACATGGTGTTATAGCTGACAGCTGCTGTTGTAGCCACCTAGTTTAGGGCATTTTGTTATCACAGCCTGAACAGCCCGAGACGAGACAGGTGTACATAGGGAGAGGGTGAAGGAGGTAGAGTCAGAAATCTTTTTAAGTCTAATTTTTATAAGGCCACCCCAATACTTAGCTATACCAGGTGCCTATGGACAGTGGAGAACCTGGAAAGGCCACTAATCACCTTCAATATTGTCCACTTAAAATTCACTAACAGTAGATCTTAAATGTTCTTACCACGTCCATTTGGGAACCATCACCACACTATGTGAGGTGATGCTTATGTTAATTAGCTGAACTGTGGTAATAATTTCACAATTCATCTGTATATCCAGACATCGTGATATACCCCATAACCATATACAATTTTTATTTGTATATTTGCATAGTTTAATTATACTGCAATACATCTGGAATAAAAATAAATAAAAATTTAAAATGTTGCAGGTACATGAATAAAGCAATACAATTTGTCAGCCTTGCTTAAAAAAATAACTATATGCTGCTGACAAGAAACACATAAACATATTGCACAGAAATTTAACAGTAACTGCGCAGGTAGAAAAAAATATACCACTCAGAAACTAAGCAAAAGTAATGCTGGCAAGGTTCTATTGATATTGGATGAAGATGACATTCTAAGGAATTATTTCCAGTTCATTTGGAAAATATAACAATAATAAATGTGTATGCACCTAAAACTTAGCCTAATAACACACAAAGCAAATACTGACAGGATCAAATAGATAAATCCACAATCAAAATGAAGAGATTTTAACAGAAATCTCTTAATAAATGATAGAATTAACAGACAAAAAGCCCAGTAGAGATTAAACATAATGAAAGACCTTGACTCAAGTGACAGACACACAACACTATACCAGTACGCTACAGAATAAATATACATTCTTTCCAAATCACACGGAGGATTTTCTAAAATTGACCACATGATAAGCCGCTAAGAACAACATACCAACAAATTACAAAGGATTTGAAATCATTCAGAATGTGTGCTTTGACCACAATAAAGATAAGCTTGAAATCAATGAGAGGTAACTAAAAAAGGAGAATCCCCTCAACCCCCTGCCATATGTTGGGAATTATGCAACATCCTTCAAAGAACTCACGAATCAAAGAAGAAATCACACAGGAAAAAAGAATATATTTCAACCGAATGATAATAAATATATAGGCTATCAAAACTTGTGGGATAAAATAAACCCATGCTTAAAGGGAAGCTTATAGTTTTGAATGTATATACAGAAGGTGCCAAAAATGTATACGTGTTATAAGAAAGAAAAAAACAGGTATTAAAATTGTAATGCTCAATATATCCTGATAGCAAAAGATGAATACAAGCCCTGTTTGAGCACCTCTTGTAATTGCATAAGTCAAATGTGACTTGAGTATTACCATTTTAATATCATTTTTTTCCTTTCTTAAAATGTATATATATTTTTGGCACCCTCTGTATTAAAAAAGAAAAAAGGCTCAAAATAAATGTTGCAAGTGTCCACAAAGCTAGCAACAGCAAATTAACCAGAAAAAAACAAAGTAGGCTTGTTGTAACCCAGCCCTCTTTCCCCTGCCCACTCCTGTTCCCCAGCCCTCACCTGTTCCCCCCACCCTCTCCAGCCCATTTCTCTCCTCCTCCCTTCTCCCCCGCCCCAGTTGACTCCAGGAACAAGGCAAGTCCCTCCT
>CAUYQV010025543.1:0-22957 GCA_963574575.1 Galagoides demidoff | reverse complement strand
CCATTGGCTGGTAGGACACCCACTGTGACAACTTCCAGGAGGACCTGGACAGCTCTCCCCTCAAAGCCATTAATACAGGGAGAATTTAAGTGAAAGCCTAGGACACTGCAACTTCCCCACCCTGCCCCGCCAACACATGAGCTGGGCTTCTCAGGCCCACCAGCTCAGGAGGGCCCTTGTTGGCTATAAGGCCGCTTCTTTTCTTTGCCCTTCGTTGCATGTTAACACTGCCCATCACTAAACTGTGAGTATGTGAGGTCGGGGCCATACCTCCTCATCAGGTGGACATACCACCCTCCACTTCAAGTTTATGGCAAAATGTCCAGGCTTTGGTAGCTATTATGAGTTGAGTTGTGTCCCCCTAAAATTCTGTCTTGAAGTCCTAACCCCCAGAACCTCAAAATGTAACTGTATTTGGAGATAGGGTTTATACAGGCTTTTACATTTTGCAGAAGTTAAAATAAAGCCATTAGGGTGGGTTCTAAACCCATGTTGCTGATGTCCTCATGAAAAGGGACAGTTGGAGACAGGCACACAGAGAACGTCGAGCGAAGGTGAAGGCAGAAGTGGGTGTGAGTGATGTTCCTCCAAGCCAAGGACTGGACACGAGCTTGCCAGCAAACCACCAGGGACCAGGACAGAAGCCGGGGGCAGGTTCTCCCCACAGCCCTCAGCAGGAACCAACCCTGCCCACACCTCGGCCTTGGACTTCCAGCCTCCAGAGCCATGAGACGAGGAATTTCTCTTGTTCAAGCTATTTTGTGGTACTTTGTGACAGCAGCCCGGGCAAACTAGTACAGCAGTTAGTACAAACTCTTGTTTGGCTAACAGATTATTTAATCAGAAGGTTCCTGAAGGAGAAAGGACGAGGCATGTTCTCCTTGGGGAACCACTGCCCACCTCGCCAGCTGTGCTGCTACCAACGCAGGTTGACAACATGCTAAGCCGACTTGGCAGGATCTGTCTTCATCCTCGTTCAGATTAACGGTCTCAATTGGCTCTCTGGGGCTCAGCCATGAGCCAGCTGTTTGAAAAGAAAGCCCAGAGGGGTCTGCTAAACTGGCTGGAGGAAGTTTAATTGGTGGCTCGGTCAGGGCCAGTCTAAGAAATAATTCCATAGGCCCAAGGAATGCCGAGTAAGTTTCTTTCCTAAGGTACAGTAAACAATTCTTTCCCATTTCTTGTCAAGCCCTTCGGCCTCAGTTTCCCTAGATGTAAAACAGACTATAGCAGGCTCGGCGCCCATAGCACAGTGGTTATGGCACCAGCCACATACACCAAGCCTGGCAAGTTTGAACCTGGCCCAGGCCAACTAAACAACAATGAGAACTGCAACAGAGAATGACTGGATGTGTGGCGGGTGCCTGTAGTCCCAGCTGCTTGGGAGGCTGAGGCAAGAAAATCACTTGAGCCCAAGAGTTTGAGGTTGTGTGAGCTGTGATGCCATAGCACTCTACCGAGTGCAACATAGTGAGACTCCTGCCTCAAAAAAAAAAAAAAAAAGACTGTAACAGCTCAGCAGTCCCCAGAGAGACTGAGATTCCCATGTAAGTTCCGTATTTCCGGAGAGTTTTCATCGTTTTTACTAATTATTCCCAGTGTTAATGGCTTTTCATAAAAATGTCATGATCAAAATTCTACATAATGCTATATCCACAGATGCCTTCCCAAAACTCTGTGGGAACACAGTTTCCTTTCTTCATGGAAGTTCTTTACAAACATTAAATGAGCAAATGATTTTGTGAAAAAGAACAGCAAGTCAGAAACACACAGGCACAGAGAAAAAATTGTTCTTTGCTACTCAAAGATTCTTCTTAAATGTGGCTCTGCCCCCCAAAATCTCCCTCTTCTCACCTTCCCCCACCCCAGAGAAACAACCAAGTCTCTTGGACACACCATTTTCCCGGACACTTTTCCCACCTATCCTTGGTGAGCTCCATGGTCACCCAATAGGCATCATGCCCCAGATGGAAGTTCTGCTCCCCAGCCCCGGCTCCCTCCTCTGAGCTGCTGATACACCACAGTTCTTCAAATCTCACCTTAAAAGCCTCCCCCAGGCTTCATCTCGCCGGCACCTCTCAGTGCAACATGTTTTGGGACACTCTGTATTAAGTGTGTCATTGGCACTAATGGTACACACCAATCAGTTGTATTAAATCTTCATGACTTCGGCTAGTCTGGGAAAATGACATTCTCCATTTCCCCCTAGGATTTTGAATTTGTCCATACGTTCTTTTTTCCCCCTCAGTGCTACTTTGAACAAACAACAAAAATTACATCAACTGTGGAATATCCTTCTCTTCCATTTTCCCCACTGCTCCTTCGCGTTGAGGGAATTGGCACAATCTCCCAACACAGTTGTGTTTACTTCTGGGCACACTGTATAATTGAACTTTCTGCAATATAAAATAAGTCGGCGGTGATTTTTTTTACTTGTTCTGACAATGTCCAAAGTTGTCTCTCACTGTTTTTATTTAAAGGAACTAGACGCAAACCTGGCTGCTTTAACCACGGCCTCTGGGGGGGCTAACAGCTGAGAAAATCCGCTGTCAGGAAGACGTGAATAGAACTAACAAGACTATTGAGCTGGCCAACAGATTAGTGGAAGGTCTGGAGGTGAGGTCCTACAGGGCAGACTAATGAAGCAGGCTGCAGAAAGCATTTCTTTGTTACACACTACTGATCTGGCAATAACAGCAGCACTTAGCAAAGAGCCTGATGAGCTGAAAAAATTATGTCATTATCATTCATTTTTTTCATAATAGAAACATGTTTTTGACCTTTACATTTTCTTACATTTTACCATGCTGTGGCCTGTATTAACTGTAAGATTACCTAGTGACTAGCACATTCACACAGCCCTACGGGAAAGGCGACCGTCGCTCTTTCTTGAGTATTGACAAATAAAGTTGATGCAATAAAAAAGCGAAGACATTATTTGGAACAATTAGACAATGCTAATGATAGAGCCCTAGGTTGGTGTACCACGAAACGCGATGCAATTTGTCGGACTTAGTTAAGGAATATGATAATGCCCTAATTATCTGTCTAAGATGTGCCCTGGATATTACAGAGGAGACAAAGAAAAGAGAGTGGCAAACCGTGAATTATCCAAAATAATCCATATTGTTAAAGGTTGGCTCCTGAGAAAGTCTGGTCACTGGCAGCTTTCTCATTTGCCATTCATCTATTGTTAATTTAATCTTTTGTATATATTCAAATTTTTTCCCCTGGGTTAACATTTGTTGGGAGAATGTCTCTTCTTGTTCCCTGCCATTGTAGGAGGTATGTTTTTTTTGCAACCAGCCGATTTCCATGCCTTTCTTTTATTTTGGTAACTGGACATGCAGTGGGCCAAGAAAGCATCAACCCACTGCTAATTAAACAGATTTATCCGACTGGAGATTGTTCGGAGGACTGAAAAATATAAATTGATGAGTGCTTGTTTAGTGCCATTTATTTGAAGTAAAAACTGAAAGGATTTATCGGCTGAGAAGAAAAAGTCTCAGTGTCTCAGATGAAAGCCGGAAAATCTAATGAATTTAAATGTATCCCACCAGGGTGGACATATTTCTTCGCACTGTGAGACACTGATGTCTCTCAAATTAATGGAAGTAAATTACTATCTTAATCTGACAAATCTATCACTGTTTTATCAAATCGGTTTGCCAGCTCCCAAATAGATCCGGGGAAATGGTAGAGGAGTAGCAGTGGATTGCTTTCAGAAGAGTAGTGGGAAGTGGATCCTCTGAAAGACTGTCCACACCTGAGTTTCGCTGCCTTCATTTCAATTCCTTTGCTGGAGCTCTTTATACCAAAAAAAAAAAAAAAAAAAAAAACTGTAGGAACAAGCTCTAGGCAATAACCATGCTCTAAGCCCAGAGAGAGTTGGACCTCTTCCAACATCTTCAGTCTGTTTCTCTGACCTCCTAACATAATAAATCTGTGGCCTCCAGAGAACATTCTACCAGCATTGTGAACACAGGGCTCCCTGCGGGGAGACCAGCCTCTCCTCTGCAGCCCTGCCTGCCCAGAGGGCCAGTAGACTGGCCCGCAGCCTGTTGAGAAGCCACATAGCCAGAACCAGACAGCAAGCGAACTCCACCTCCCTGTGGTGGACGCGCTCCATGTGTCTACTCCAAACTTCCTTTGTTGAAATACTTGTGCCATTTATTTCCAGGCACTCTGTAACAAACCAAAGCGTTGGAGACTGTTGTGGAGCAGAAATGCCTGAGATTCTGTGTTGATTTCCCTGACGACAGCAGCCCACGTCAAACACTACCATCTCTGCTCCTCTGGCAAATTGGGCCATTAAGGCTTATTTCCTGCAAGTGTGTCTTTCTTAAGTTATGTGTTCCTGGTTCTTAAAGCTGTTTGGATACTTAGCCCCTTATATATTACCATCTTAAGGATGGAGTTTGCTTAAACATGTTTTTCTCCCCTCCTTTCGCCTCTGCTTTGTTTATGCAGGCTCTCGTATTTTCTTTCTTTCTTCTTGTCTTTAATACTCTCTTTCCTGCTTCTTTATTTTCCTGTTTCTTCCTTCTTGTTCTCATTTTCCCCTCTTCTTCTTTCCTTCCTTCCCTCCATTCCTTCCTTTCTCCTTCCTTCCTCATTTCATACCCTTTTTCTTTCTAGTCTTTTTTTCCACTGCATTTGGGGGGAGTGAAGCGTAAATATGATTATGACTAATTTTTTTCTTTTAAACCATGAGCCTTTTAAAGTAGACTATTAAGTTTTTGTCTTTTCCTTTGCAAAAAAAAAACCAAAATGCTCTATCACAATAAGTTCTGTGTTTACAGTTTGAAATTTCTGTTTGGAGTAATCAAGGTCTCCATTTATGAGTTCTGAGCATGGCTCTGTCTTTGGCATTGTACTAATAGCCACTTCATTATCCTTTTAAATAATTCTTTGGTATCACTCATTAAACGTTGTTATAAGAATTGTTTTCTCCAAGACTATTTCATTATCATCATGAGACTCATTTAATTAGCACGTTTTCTTAAAGGACTACACATTTAAAAAAAAAAAATGCAGAAATGTTACTAAAACGTGTTGCTTCAAAATCTAAGAAGTGTCCAGAAAGTATCCAGCTGGGTAATGTTAAAAAATAGGCATATGTGTGGCTGGATACTTTCAGGACAACCCACATACACTGCTGTATTTATGGAGGGAAATTTCAGAGCATGCACAAAAAATCTATTAAGAGTACGATCTTTGGCTCGGCGCCTGTGGCTCAATCGGCTAAGGCGCCAGCCACATACACCTAAGGTGGTGAGTTCGGATCCCCAGCCCGGGCCCACCAAACAACAGTGATGGCTGCAACCAAAAAATGGCCAGGTGTTGTGGCGGGTGCCTGTGGGCCCAGCTACTTGGGAGGCGGAGGCAGGAGACTCGCTTGAGCCCAGGAGTTGGAAGTTGCTATGAGCTGTGATGCCATGGCACTCTACCCAGGGGGATAGCTTGAGGCTCCGTGTCAAAAAAAAAAAAAAAAAAGAGTATGATCTTTGACCCAGGAATCCCAAAGAAGGAAGAACATGGCCAACATTCCCTACTAGAATATTTATTACCTCACTGTTTATAATAGTTATACATTTAAAATAACCTCAGTGTCTAAAACTGGATATTGGGCTAAAAAGATATGCGTCATCCATGTGTGAAATAGCACGTTACCCATTAAAAATTATGTTGTAGAAGAATATTTATCATAGAGGGACATATTCTTTGTATATTTTGGACAACACAGGTTACAGAATGAGATCTACATTAAGATTTCACTTTGACAGCCTACTCCTTCTCAGCCCCAAACCTCTCTCATCACCATTCTGCCTTAATGGGCTAGATCCTTAGAACATGTTCCCTTTGAAGCTCGTGAGAGGCTTAGCCTGTCCGTGGAGGGCACTGGAGAGACACTGCCCGAGGAGGAAGCAGCTCCCCACTCTGGTGCTGGTACCGCCCCTTCCCGTCTCCTTTTGCTCCTACTGCACCTCTGCCAGAGGCCTCTGCCCTGTGAAGCATCCACAGTGTGTAGCCCTCTGCAAGCACTCAGACCACCCCAGCTAGGGACCACCCTCCCACAGGGACACCACCCACCCCAGGCCTCCACCTGTCCTACCAGCAAGCTGACTGTCAGTACCCCATGGCCTATGAGCACCTGCTCTGCGGAGATTGTTCCCTACTTGCCCAGAAACCATGAACCAGTCTATTTCAGGCAACCCCGAGAACTTCACCTTTCAGGGGAGCTGCAAACACTTCTCCCTCACTTTCTGAATCTGTCTTGAGAGGAGGTATGCCTTCGAAGCTTCTCTTTCCTGAAGTATTCTTCCTCAGCCCTGGAGTATTCTTTAGTTTTCTTTTTACCTCCCTAGTTATGCCTATGTTATAGTTACTAGCTCTTTATAATAAATTTTCACTGTTCAAATTGCTGTGTGGCTTCTGTCTCCTGATTGGACCCTGGCTAATAAACCTGTTTATACATAAGAAGAAAAAAAAAGACTGAAACAAATAAAGAAAAATTAACAGCAGTTAACTCTGGGTACTATAATTATTGGTTGTTTTTATATTGGCACTGGTGATTGACAGTATTTTCCAAAATATTGTGTAAGGAGTTTTTTATTTCTTTTATTTATTTGTTTATTTATTTTTCTCTTTCTAAGATTCATTGTTATGCTAGCAAAAGTTAGGCCTTGATAACTTTAAATATTATGTTCTTGCTACAAAAATTCAAATTAAAAATCAAAACGATCATATTAGAGTAACTTTTCCGTCAGCAAGTTGAATCTTATCTGATACCACACAAACCCCCCAAATTCCTACTAAGCAGTGTCCTCTATCCAGCCCCCTAAATCTCAGCTCCCCCTCAGCTCCCCAAATCTTGGCGATCCATTACCACTCTAGTTTGGGGGGGGGGAGGTTTGAGACAGAGCCTCAAGTTGTTGCCCTGGGTAGAGTACTGCGGTATCACAACTCACAGCAACCTCCAACTCCAGGGCTCAAGCGAGTCTCCTGCCTCCACCTCGCAAGTAGCTGGGACTACAGGCATCCGCCACAAACCCAGCTATTTTTTGGTTGTAGCCACCATTGTTGTTTGGCGGGCCCGGGCTGAATTCAAACCTGCTAGCTCAGGTGTAGGTGGCTGTCACCTTAGCCACTTGAGCCACAGGAACCAAGCCTACCACTCTAGTTATAAAGTCACCCTTTTAATGCAAAAGTATGAAAAACTTACTCTTTTGTAAAGGGTAAGGTGATTCTTTGTAAAGGGTAAGGTGATTCTTAGGAACATGATAGCAATTTTGAAAATATATCATGTGATTTTATTACAGCTTTTTGCTGTTTAGAGAGATGCGTCCATACAAATAGCAAACTGTCTTGTTGCAGTTTCAGCAAAAGTACCACTAATGCAAGAAGAAAGCTGTGGTGGGCAGAATGGCTGGGAGGCCCCCCAAGATTCTCAGCCCTGGCTGTACACTCCTTCTTCCAGTTATTCAATCAAACACTGCCATGAAAGGATTTTGCAGATGTAATTAAGGTCCCAAGCCCATTGACCTTAAGATAGAAAGATTATCCCAGTGGGCTGGACCTAATTATAAGAGCCCTTTAAAAGTAGAGCATTTTCTCTGGCTGGTTGCAGAGGAAAATGAAGTCAGACTGGCAGCACCAGTGGGGGGGTTCATCACAGAGAAGTTCTCGTCTCTGACTTTAAAGATGGGAGAGCCAAGTGAGGAGGAACATGGGCAGGGGGCCGTCTCCAGGAGGTGAATGCAGCCCCCAGCTAATAGCCAGAAAGGCAACAGGGACTTTGGTTCTGTAGCCCCAAGAAACTGATTTCTGCCAGCAACCTGAGTGAGCTGGGAAGCCCAGCACTTCCAGATGAGAATAGAGAAACTAGAAGCAAACAGGTTGGATCTGGCTGGACACCTCTCATTTTTAAGAACTCAACAACACAGATTCCCTCGTCCTTGGAAGGGACCACAGATTCCTTAGAATTATGATGTGGTCATCCTTGTTGAACGACCCTTTCCCACACTGCCACCATGGACAGAGTGTTTCAGATTAGTGATGAACGCTCTAGATTGCACTTTGTGGATTAATTATTGAATGTTCTGGATTGCATTTATTCATAATCCTCAAGGATTTGTTTACAAAGAGTGACTTCACATTGAGCAGAGACTTGGGAAATGACAACTACTTGTTATGTTTGGTTACAGTTTTGAAATTGAATGATCCCTTATTCAGTAAAAGGCCTCTGTTTTCTTTTCTTTTTTTTTTTCTTTAGAGACAGAGTCTCACTTTGTCACCCGCGGTAAAGTCCTGTGGCATCATGGTTCACAGCAACCTCCAGCTCTTGGGCTTAGGCAATTCTCTTGCCTCAGCCTCCCGAGTAGCTGGGACTACAGGCGCCTGCCACAATGCCCGGCTATTTTTTTTTTGTTGTTGTTGTTCCAGTTTGGCCGAGGCCAGGTTCGAACCCACCACTCTCCGTATATGGGGCCAGGGCCCTACTCACTGAGCCACAGGCACCACCCAAAGGCCTCTGTTTTCTAACACTCTCTTACTCTGTGCCCCTCCCTTTCTCAGAGGCTTTTGGCCCTTCTCTTCCTAATATAATCTCTCTAATTTGGTTGCTTTTATTTTGGTTTCTCGTGTGTGGCCACTTTTTCCACGCCTACTCTTCTTTTTGGTCAGTTGCATAAGGGTAAAAAATAAGACACATAAATTTTATTTAAAAATCCTTAAGGGGGTTTTCCTGTCAGCCCTCAAAGCCTCCATAAAAGTTTGAAATCTAGTTCCAGATTCCTTCAAACAATTTCTACTCGTTATAAGAGGAGAAGTTAAGCTCTTCATGGAGGATAATTAAAGTGGAAAGTCCTGAAGAGAAGGTTGTCACTTTAAACTTAGATGATGTCACCAAAGTAAAAAAAAAAAAAATTGCTCCCCTGAGACAGGGGTTGCGCGGGGAGCACCCACCTGTCAGCTCCCAGAGAGTTGTTTTTATCCTAGTTTCCTAATATTAACCCTGGTCCACTAACTCTAAATGCCTCTAGTTTCTTACAGCCACATCAAGAATAAGGCACAATAACACTTGATGTCTTTTTCCATAGTTGACTGGGAATTGAACTACAGAAGCCAGGAAATCACAGTGAAACCCGTGAGATGATCAAGTTGAAGGAAGGGCCGTGATGAAGATTTCCTCTGCTGACAAGACTGACATTATACGTTTGAAAAGTCTTTATTGCTGTTTCAATCTGCCCTCACCAAGAAGGAAAATGATTTCAGAATCGAGTGGAAAATTTAGCGAGGAGGTGAGTCCCTCACCTGCCTTTCCTCTGCATGGGGTCATTTCCTTGGGATGGCTCTTGCCAGCGGAGATGCTGGAAACAGCCCAACACAGTGAACTGGTCAGAATGCAGGAGGAGATCTACTTGATGAGTGTCATGGATTGAACTGTGTTCCCCAAAATGCGTACATTGGGTAACAACTAGTACCTCAGAAAGCAACTTTATTTGGAAATAGGATCATTGCAGATGTAGAGATTAGTTAAGATAAGCTCAGTCTGGAGTAGAATGGGCCCCTGGCCCAACAGGCCTGGTGAGCTTAGAAAAAGGGAAATTTTGGACACAGAGACACACACACAGGGAGAAGGTCGTGTGAAGATGGGAGTCATGCTATCACCAATAAGGAATGACCAGAAGCAAGGAGAGGCCTGACAGGATCCTTCCCGAGCACCTCCAGAGGAAGAGTGGCCCTGCCAGCACCCTAAATGCAGATTTCTGCCTTCCAGACCAGAAACAATACAGTCCTATTCATCTCAGCCACCCGATTTGTGGCACTTTGCTCCAGCATTTTGTTTCCTAGGAAACTAATGCAAGAGCACAATGATCTTTCCTTCCTCAGTTTTAACTGAGTGCCCTTGGCAAGCCATCCATCCTCACAGCCCTTAAACCTAACTGTCAAAGTGGCAGGGGGAGCAGACAGGGCCACACAGGTCTTCTGATCTGGGACCAAACTGGAGGTCTTTGGGCGATGCTGTCCAAACTGACCTCTGCAAAGTCCAGAAGTGAGTCTCTCGCCATCCTCATCTCTCTGTGCTGACAAAGCGTACAAGCTGCGGCCTCCCAGTTATGATTAGATGTCCTTTTCTGATGAAAGTGGATGGGGACAGCATGGAGACCATGACAGCATTTGGAGGAGGTCGTCCAGGCCACAAGCGTATGCATGTGTGCATTTTTTTAGTGCTGAAACTGCTGGCTGGAAAGTGAGGATTTCACATTTTTCCAGGATACACTATGAAAGAGCAGATACCTTAACACTGCTTTTCAAACTATACATTTCTCACAGCTACCTCAATATGGTTTCTGAATGCTTTACTGTTCTTGCCCGTTTGGGGGAAACCTATGTTATTTTTAGCAACCCTCCATTTTGAATCATTACTATCAAATTAGCCAGATTTTTTTTTTCCTTTCTGTGCAAAGGTTTTTTGTGGTGACATAATCAAATTAGCTCACTTCAAAGTCTGCTGTATATTTTATATTTCTTTTCTTGCTGTTGAAATGTGGGTATATTATAGTTGGTTGTAGTATTGATTTGTTTAATTTTATTCTGTAAAGATAGAATTAAATTTACTTAATGTCAGCATGCATTTTTATGCAAATGCCTCCAAATTACATGTAAGTTATACCCCATTTTAACTATAAGAATCCTACCTTTACGTGTGTGTGTGTGTGTGTGTGTGTATAAAGAGGGTCTCTGGCTCTGTTACCCAGGCTGGAGCGCAGTGGTGTGATCATAGCTTCAAAGCTCACTGCAACTTTGAACTCCTGGGCTCAAGCAATCCTCTCACCTCAGCCTCCTACATAGCAATGACTACAAGCCCGTGCTACCATGCCTGGCTTTTGTTTTCTTTTTCTTTTCCTTTTTTTTTTTTCTTTTCTTCTTTTTTTGTAGAGAGGTTAGCTGTCTAACTTTTGACTGGTCTCAAATTTCTGACCTCAAAGCAATCCTCCTGCCTTAGCCTCCCAAAGTGCTGGGATTAGAGGCACGAGCCACCATGCCCAGCCACCACCCTTACGCTTTCAGATACAGGTTCTATATTTCTGATGGAAGTCTGCTGTTAGAAGGTACAGGCAGACCTACAGCTTGCCTCTTCATCATTAACTCCCGATTTGAAGGGGGCTACAAATCCACTTCTATTATTATTCTGCCCTTAGGTTTGCACAGAACATTCTCTATTGTATAAATTTCCAAAGAAAAGAGTGGCTAGACCAGAGATGGGATGGCTCTTGTGTTTATGATGAGATGTCAGGTTTCTGACTCCTACTCTGCCTGAATTCATGTCACCTGAAAAAAGAGTAACAATGTATGAAGTGAATAGTGGGTACCTTTAGCAAAATGCAAAGGGACTCTTCATAAGGACAAGTTAAGAACTCCTCACAAAGGAGTAAAAGAGGTTGAATATATATGATAATCGAATACTTGGATAAAGAAAGAAGTTAAAAAAAATTTTTTTTACATGATTATGCAGCTTCTTACCAACCCCATTTTCTTCTGGATTTTTCTTCCTTGAACATTCTGTTATTTCTGCAGATCCACCTGAGTCTCTGCCCCAGAAACCTCTCCAAGGAGTCACAGAGTTATTTTTTGTGTCCTCTAGTCTTCATTAAGAACCTTCACAGGCTCAGGGACAACAGGAGAGGATTTGTGGACAAATTAGAGAAATGCTCATCTCCACTGCAACAAAAGAAACTCAAAGCACATGGCCTTCTGGTAGTGGGCTACCACCATCATCTTTCCTGATAAAGGTGCATTATTCTTCAAAACCATCTCTGGCTAAAATACCTGAGTTTATTCATGTACACACACACACTCACATGTGGAAAGTGAACTTAACCTTGCAAAACATGAGGGACCGGAAAGGCACCATAGTTTGAATGCAATTTTCTTTTCTTCACGGAAACCTTAGCTGGAAATAATTTGATTGGAAAGTTTTGTTTCTAGCTGGATATGGTTGATTTCAGATTTGTCTGGAACCTATTGATTTCTCTCACCTGTGTGTGACCTTACCTTGTCATTTAGAAATTTCTTTTTTTTTTTTTTTTTTTTGAGACAGAGTTTCACTATGTCACCCTCGGCAGAATGCTGTGGCATCACAGCTCACAGCAACCTCAAACTCTTGGGCTTAAGCAATTCTCTTGCCTCAGCCTCCCAAATAGCTGGGACTACAAGTGCCCGCCACAATGCCTGGCTATTTTTGTTGTTGTTATTGTTGTTTGGCAGGCCTGAGCCAGGTTCCACCAGCCCCGGTATATGTGGCTGGTGCCTTAGCTGCTGAGTTACAGGTGGTGCCAAGCTTGGAAATTTCTGAATATATAAAGGCTCCTAAAGACTCCAATAGTGGGTACTAATGAGTATGCAAAAATCCAGAAAAATACAGTGGTGTGTATTTCCCTGCTTTATGATTCATCAGGGCAGATTGAAATAGTTAATACTTCCCTAAAAGAGAGCAATTTACTCTGGTCTCACAAATAGGACAGGGGCCGATAAACTGTAACAAAGCATAACATTCAGGACATGCGGATAACTCCACTCAAGGATAATGTTCTACACATAACTCATGCAGTTAGTTCCAATCAATCCTCCTGTGAACATACAGTGCTAATAGGTCCTCTGTGGCCTTTAAATTTCCACCCACATTTTTGATGCATACGTTGACTAGAAAGCACAAATTATTAATCAGAGTAGCCTCTTTCGTGCCTCTGTTATTTGTACCCAGAATCATCTGGCATACAAAAGAAGAGGAATAAAATTCAGAGATCAAATGATACATAGTTTTGTCACATAAAATTGAGAGTAAAGAGGAAAATTTTCTGTTTTAAAAAACAACGTAAAACTTTTTTGTCTGTATTTCTAGCACGCTGTTCAGGTTTCAACTTTATGGCTGCCTGTTGCTAGCATATCATGTGAAATTAGCTCTCAGGCATTTGAAGGTGAAGAGCTGATTTTACAGCTCATTGCAGTTCTAAGGGATGCATTGCACTTAATTAGGATAGTTCTTTACATAGGGTTTAAAAATATTTGTAATGCTTCCCAGGCTGTCCATAGGTGAATTTAACCAAATAACTGGAGGAAAAATGGGCCTCTAGATGATAATGGACCAGCCAAACTTTTACACACTGTTTTCACACACACATACAAAAAATTCTTCAGCTTAAAAAAGGTAATAGGGTGGAAAGAAAAATTACATAGATAAGGAAGAGTAGTATTTTTAAAGCACAGCAAGTGTTTAATTAAAGCTGATTTTAAAATGTACCATCAAATGGATTTAATCACGAGGAAGAGATTACCAGCTAGGAATGGAGGCTACACAATCTGGTGGTAAAATGTGGGTATAGAAGTCAAATGACTTTCTGAGTTAGCCGGACACCCGTGGATGGCCTCCCACATATGTGCTTTGGGCCCCACTTCAACCTGTGACTGTCTAGCATGTTTCCCATCTACCTCTTAGCTTGAAGACTTTTGAAACTATACTGTAAGTGAAATCATAAATCAGGGCGTTTGCTGTGATTCTTTCTATAATGTAAGGAAGAAAAAGTATCTGTGGTTGAGAGATGTCCTACTTAATGGCAGAAAAATAATAATATCTAGAAATAAAGATCTATGACTCTTATCTGAATTTCTTCCTAGTAGATATATTTCAGAACTCAGAAATGTCAAGAATTTAGAATTGTAATTCCAAACAAATATCATATATTATATTATATCCCCACTGGGGTCTGGGTAGCACTCCACAACCAGTTACATTTCTACGGCTAAGCACGTAAACATTTTTACTAAATGGGATGCATAAAAATGATGAGTGGCCTCATATCAGGTTTTGCTGTCCAGGGAGTTATGCAATAACTTCCAGTTTAAGAACTTTGTTTTTGTTTTAGAATTGTGTCTACGGAGTTGTGGACCTGAACTCCCTTTTTTAATGCAGCATCACACACAAATTCCAAGAATATTTGCCAATGGTGCCCTAAGATTACCAAAAAGCAGCAAGAACACCCCCATCTGATAGTGTGGAACTAGTGGATTAAAAGGTGAAATGATTTGACCCAAAGTCTTATGGCTTCTTGGCAAAGTGGGTACCAAGGATTGGTTTACAAAGATAGTCAAATAGTGAGGAAAGAAATATAAAACGTCGTTCCAACACTGTAGTCAAGGTCCAGCTCTGACCGGCAAAGATATTGACCTCATCACTTGGCCCAGTGTCACTCCCATGAATACCTAACCCTCAAAGTGATCCAATTACCAGCCTTAGAGTAAATTCCATGTTATTACTTTACGTGTGCAGGAAAATTTGTTTAAAATGCTTCTCTTGGCCAGGCGCAGTGGTTTATGCCTATAATCTCAGCACTTTGGGAGGCCAAAGCAGAAGGACCCCTTCTCTACAAAAAAAAAAATTCTAAGAATTAGCCTGGTGGGGTGGTGAGTGCCCTATAGTCACAGCTATTCAGAAGGCTGAGGCAGGAGGATCGCTTGAGCCCAGGAGTTTGAAGCTGCAGTGGCCTATGATCACGCCAGTGCATTCCAGCCTGTTACAAACACACACACACAATTCCTTAAAAGGCACTGATAGCTTCCACTATCTTTCAGTAAGTGACAAAAAGTTTCTCTTTGCTTTTTTATAGTTTCCAAGTGCAAGAGAATAGAAAGCAGATATTTCTCTTATTTCTTGCACTGAATGCTGGGTCCCTACTTCAGCTAGACTGCTAAAAACTGAGAGGAAGGAAAAGATTTAACATGATGAGAACCAGAAAAAACCTCGGAGAGTAACTATGAAAAGAACACTGCCTCCCACAGAGTACCTTGTACAGGGAGCTGGGCGATAACTGTCCAATGGCGAAACCTGGCCAAACACTTCCTCAGCCATCCGATCAAGGTGGTATTAATGGTGGTAAGTCCTGTTGAGAATGTGTATCTTCCATATGGTGTGATAAGAACGGCACTTGACTGCTGGGCATGGTGGCTCACACCTACAATCCCAGCGCTCTGGGAGGCCAAGGCAGGTGAATTGCTTGAGCTCAGGAGTTCAAGACCAGCCTAAGAAAGAGCGAAACCCCAACTCTACTAATCATAGAAAAACTAGCCAGGCATCGTGGAGGGAGGCTGAGGCAAGGGATCGCTTGAGCCCAAGAATTGGAGGTTGCTTTGAGCTATGATGACATCACAGCACTCTATGCAGGGTGACAGAGTGAGACTCCATCTCAAAAAAAAAATTGTTTTTTAAATTAAAAAAGAATAGCACTTGCTCTCTGTGGTTTTCACCCTCCTGCACCCAAACAAACAAACAACAGAACCATAACACTAGTCTAATCTGAGAAAGGTTTGTTTTCACTGGGGAGTATTCTGCAAAATCCTGAGCAGTACTCTTTATAACTCTTAAGATCATCCTGAAACAAGGACAGTCGGAGAGAATGTCAGAGTCTAGAGGAGCTTGAGGAGGCATGCTGACTAAACTCAATGTTGGTATCCTGGGTGAGATCCCGGAACAAAGAAAGATTTAAGTAAAAACTAAGGAAATCTTGGGCAGCGCTTGTGGCTCAGTGAGCAGGGCACCGGCCCCATTTACCGAGGGTGGCAGGTTTGAACCTGGCCCCGGCTAAACTACAACCCAAAAATAGCCAGATGTTGTGGCGGGCACCTGTAGTCCCAGCTACTCAGGAGGCTGAGGCATGAGAATCGCCTAAGCCCAAGAGCTGGAGGTTGCTGTGAACTGTGACACCACAGTACTCTATCCAGGGCAATAGAGTGACACTCTGTCTCTAAAAAACAAACAACAACAAAATAAAAACTAAGGAAATCTGAAGAAAGTATGGACCTTAGTTAGTAATAATGTATCTGCATTCATTCATTAGTTGTGACAAATGTACCATACAAAGTAAGATGTTAACATAGGGGAATGGTGGGGGGTAGACAGGAACTCTGCATAGTGTAATCTGTGTAACTAAAACCACTCTAAAATTAGAAATTTATTTTAAAAGTTACTCTTCATAATATACCAAACATACATAATTAAACAGTAAGAGGGAAAAAATATTTAGGGCATGATATAGCCTAACTTACAAAAAATTATACTTAAGAGTATAGAATGGTCCGTGTTTTCTGTATTTATAAAACTGGACTTCTAGGAATGTTCATTCATTGTTATTTTCAGTTTCCCTGTTTAAAAAATTAGAAAAACAAAACTGCAGAAGTAGGGATTGTATTAGACGTTGTTCATCTTTATATATCATGTTTGGAAGTGTAATTCATGCAGCAGAGGGAAGAGGTGTTGCCTGCGAACTCCCTGGTCTCCAAGGAAGTCTCTTGCCCACCAGCTGTTGGTAACTTCTAATTCTGAGGACGTTACTGGTGAACTTGGCATTTCTACTTTGGGCCCAGACAAAGTGCGTAGGACCCTCGGCATCAATATCGAATCCAATTTGAGGCACCCCTTCTCCAAAACACATTTCATTTACTTTTTAAAGAATATATTTTAAGTTACACGGTCTTTAGCTTAAAATAAAGCTGTCAGAGGTAATCTCTAGCTATTTCCCTTAACTCATCCTAAAACAGTAGATCCTTCTCCCTCAGAAAGGGGTCTTGACCAGTCAGACCCCAAATAGAGTTGTGTGGTGTTGGATTATGTCATTTGGTTTCTGTAGGGTCAGACGCCATAGCCTCACGCTTTCTAAAGAGATTGCTGTACATTGGCTCATTGGCTAATTCAGAAAGAACCTGCTTCTGAAGCACTGTTTGCTGAGACTTCTAATCACTGTGGACAGAAGGATTAGGTTCATAAAGAAGGCCAACAGCTCTTTTGTGGATTAGCACTTGGAGGAACAAGGAAGGCCTCCTTGCCTGCACTGTTTGGACATCTCTAAAATGCAGATGGGCTCGGACCCCTCCTCCTTTGAAAGCCCCCAGGAATACAATGGAGAATGCCCTTCAGCTTTCTTGGGAGCAGTGGAGCTTGCCCTGGAAAGCTCTTTGCACAAACAGACAGCCGCTCTTTATAGGGCCTGTCATCCCAGTAAAGTTACTAAAGCGAGGGTGGCAGGTTGGAAATGTATGGGGAACAAGGAGGGGAATTGTGCCTCCTCCCCTCTGGGTCTTTTAAAGTTTTAGATTTTCTGTGCCAAATGGAGAGCGTTAGTCTCCTATCTTAGTTTGGCAGGACCAGGGAAAGGCTAACGAGAGTATAACTTTAATAGAAGACTTTTTTGCCCAAAGAGAAGACTCCAAAGTAGAGTCCTTTACCCAATACTCTCTGCTTCACGGCCCTTGAACCAGTGGTCTGAGTAGTCATCGCTGGGGCAAGGGCAAGGGCAAGGAGCTGCATTCCACGGGGTAATGAAGACTCCTACCGGCCCATGCTCTGTGGAATCCCATTAATCCCCGAGGGCCTGCTGTAACATCCTCTTATCTATGAAGTCTTCATCTATCTCAATCCATTCCTTATTCTCTGGTTGAGAAATTCATAACTCCTTCTGGGCTTTTCTCCACTCCCAATATCACCTTAATATGACATTTTCTCACATTGCTTTACAATTATTTATTTGCATTATTTTCATTCTCTGGTGGTCTGGGAATCCCTTGACATGTGTGTCTATTTCCAGTGCCTAACTTGCACCTGGAGCATGGCAGGTGCTCCGTAAATATTTGTTGACTAGATGAATGAATGAGTGAGTGAATGGGTACTAGGGAGCAGCCATGACAAGTGAAATCCAGAAATTATGAATTATGTTCTTGGGGAAGGATAGCCCCTCCCCCAGCCTCAGAAAATGAGTTATGATTAGTCTTAGTCTGCAATCTTCCAATTACCCTTTATCAGTGATTGAACTAGAAGGGGGTGTGCATCCGTTTCTTGTCCATGAAACATAAGGGAGGCCTCTGGAAGGCTTCTATGAAGGTTTTGGCTTTTCTTATAAGAACAGAAACATCTGATATCCCCCTTTCTACTTATTATTGCCTTTAGCCTACTTCTCCTCTCTGTGCCTAGTTCAGTATCTGGCATAGAGCAGGTGCTCAGAAAACATTTGATGAAAGAAAGAATGAATAAATGGGTACCAGGGACAACAACTGCAGGTACTTGAATGTGGATGTGATGGCTGGTACTACAGGAGTGATCTTGAACAAAGGTTGAGCATCCTGGGTGTATACTGTTGGCAAACCAACAACCAACTTCTGCCCAACTGAAGACTTCTTAATATGTGAGAAAAGCAAAGCTCTCTTGATTGAAATCACTATTTTTGTGTGTGGCCGCAGTGGGGTGGGGGGTGCCTTTCATTACTTGAAAGCTGAAGCACCCTAACAGCACAGAGGTCACACTCTGTTCAATGTTGTCCTCACTACCTACTGTGTTCCGCCACCCCTCCCCCATGCACACATCTTCACAGTCCTATGGGGTAGAAAACTTGAGATTTTCCAGACCTACAAATTTCTGCATTAAGTCTTCCCGTTGCTCACAAATGTACTAAAGAATGTAAATAAGAAATTCTGATGCAATGTGTTGCATGCTATCTTGGAGGTTTCAATAAAGTGTGCTATGAGCACCAAAAGCATGACCATTACTAACACTGAGCACTCTCGAGTGCGTTGTATTCCATTTCCAACAACAGGGTAAACCCTTCCCACCCTCCCCACACACACCCCCTGCCCACAATCTCCTGCCACCACCTATCTCCTGGCAACAGAGGCTAATCTCCCTTACTTTCACTAGTCTCTGTCACTGGCAGGCTTGGGAAATAAAGCCACAAAGGAAATGACAGTAAGTACAATGACGTCTTTATTGTTCTATTTCCTTATAGATTAGTTTTATAAATTCAACACATAAAAAATTAAATCTTCATGTTGAGCAGATCAAAATGTTTCTGTGAATGGCTAATTTACTGTAGGAGGAATCTGTCCACTGACTTTCCTACCACCTTTCTCTCTCTTTCTTCACCATGCTAATTCTTACTCCTTAAACCTACCGCCAAACAAGGCTGTAGATAGGACTCTTAAACATTGGGACAGAGAAGGTCAGTAATCTGATTGATGAGTTATACATTTGCCTTTCAGCTTTGCCCACTGTGGTCTCCTAAGACAACACTTTTTTGGTAGGTATCTTGTTTTCCCACACCTTAAAATGGAACACTTGTGAATGAATCTGTGTACATTTTGGGAGCACATACATTACAGTAAACTGAGACACTACACTCCAACTTTCAGTAAGCACATGTAGGTTCTCTGCATTAGTCCCTCCTTCACTTTTTTTTTTTTCCCAGAGACAGAGTCTTACTCTGTCACCCTTGGTAGAGTGCTGTGATGTCATCATAGTTCACAGCAACCTCAAACTCTTGGGCTTGAGCAATCCTCTTGCCTCAGCCTCCCTCAGATGGGACTATAGGTGTGTGCCACCACACCCAGCTAGTTTTTCTATTTTTCTTAGAGACAGGGCCTCTTTCTTGCTCAAGCTGGTCTCAAACTCCTAAACTCAGGTAATCCACCTGCCTCAGCCTCCCAAAGGGCTAGGATTATAGGCTTCAGTCATCTCGCCTGGCACCTTCCTTCATATTTCTTAAAGATAAATCATTACACAGGTCTCCAAGAGGTTAAAGTAAGGTATCTATGATTAGAAACAGTACTTTGAAGCCAGGCCTGGCTGCTCATGCCTGTAATCCCAGTAATTTAGGAGGCTGAGGTGGGAGGAATGCTTGAGATCAGGAGTTTGAGACCAGCCTGGGCAACATAGGAAGACCCTATCTCTAAAAAAAAAAAAAAAAATTAAAAATAGCATTTTGAGTACTTACTTCAGCTGCACATATACTAAAATTGGAATCATACAGAGAAGATTAGCATGGTGCCTGCACAAAAATGACACGCAAATTCGTGAAGCATTCCATATTTTTCCTGAAACTGTTTCAATTTTATCTTGATACCTATATTATAGTTTCCATTGAATGGATAGTATCAAAAAATGGATCCAATATTTAATATAGAAGTAGTTTAGGGTAGCACCTATGGCTCAAAGGAGTAGGGCACTGGCCCCATATGCCAGAGGTGGCAGGGTCAAACCCAGCCCCAGCCAGAAACTGCAAAAAAAAAAAAAAAAAAAAGTAGTTTAAGGAAACAACAGCCTTTACATCTGTCTTTTTTTTTTTTTAATATTTTCACTCAGATGACTAATTTGCCTTTAATTAAAGAATGGGGATTATTATACAAAGAAATTGGAATAAGTTTTATGTACTAATTATGCTGAGTTTTAAGCCTACAAATCACAAAATGTTTAGAATTATATAACCATTTCATATATTATCTATAACTTTAAATTTTAAATGTCTTTTGAGAAGATGTGAGACCAAAAGTGTATTTGCAGTATGGAAATGTGGCTGCTTGCCAATAAGAAAATTGATCTTACTTTGAAACTTATCTGGGGGAGTGCCTGTGGCTCAAAGGAGTAAGGTGCCGGCCCCATATGCCAGAGGTGGCAGGTTCAAACCCAGCCCTGGCCAAAAACAGCAAAAAAAAAAAAAAAAAGAAAGAAAGAAACTTATCTGGACTAGGAAAGAATATACCAATTTTTAGAAACACAGATCTAGAAACACAGAAACACAGGGTGGCGCCTGTGGCTCAGTGGGTAGGGCACCAGCCCCATATACTGAGGGTGGCAGGTTTGAACCCAGCCCCAGCTAAACTGTAACAAAAAAATAGCCAGGCATTGTGGCAGGTGCCTGTAGTCCCAGCTACTCGGGAGGCTGAGGCAAGAGAATCGCGTAAGCCCAGGAGTTGGAGGTTGCTGTGAGCTGTGCCACAGCACTCTACTGAGGGCGATCAAACGAGACTCTGACTTTAAAAAAAGGAAAAAGAGGCTCGGCACCTGTGGCTCAATTGGCTAAGGCGCCAGCCACGTACACCTAAGGTGGCGGGTTCGAATCCCCAGCCTGGGCCCACCAAACAACAATGACAGCTGCAACCAAAAAATGGCCAGGCGTTGTGGCGGGCGCCTGTAGTCCCAGCCGCTTGAGAGGTGGAGGCAGGAGACTCGCTTGAGCCCAGGAGTTGGAGGTTGCTATGAGCTGTGATTCCATGGCACTCTACCCAGGAGGATAGCTTGAGGCTCCGCCTCAGAAAAAAAAAAAAAGAAAAAGAAAAGCACAGATCTATACTTTAAGGACCACTGTAAGATAATTTAAATAATTGTCACAATTATTTTGTCACAATGTTAAGAATCACTTCTTCAGTTATCAGCTTAATTGTGTGAGTTGATCAATGTTTAGAGGTAAAGCTATGTCAAGATTGAATAGAAAAGTTTAATCTGAAGAGGTAACAAAAATTCTGATGGCAGATGATTTGAACTTTTAAAGCTTTCCTAATAAACTAATCACAAAGAAAAATAAATGAAGATAGCACTTTGAGTAGCAAATGCCTTCTTGATATAGAATTAACTTGAGCTATATAACAAAACATTTACCTTGCCCAGAGAAAGAAAGATAGCCTATGGTTACTAAAGATTTCTTATCTAAAGAGGATGGATGATTGAGGAAATCTTGAAGCACCTATGATATATTAACATTTATAATATGACAATGTCTATATCCTTACACTTTACATGAATGAATCATTGACTACTAATAAGTTACTGTCTGTGACTGTTACTAGAAAGCAGACATTACAGAGCTGTTGCCTCATCAAAAACAATTCTAATCATCCAAGTGCAGTGGTGTTTGCAACTAACTGATCGCAACCAGTTATAGATTCCTTTGTTTGTTCTCCTCTCCCACGGCTTCACTTGACTAGCCAAAAAAAAAACCCAAATTCTCATCTTCTCTAATCTGATAAGTAATGTCAGAATTGTCACTCAAAAACTCTCTGGAAAAATTTTTTAATGCAGTGAAGTATCAAGGGAGTTCTGAAAGGCTGGGCAAGCTCAGGAGTTCGACAACAGCCTGAGTAAGAGCCAGACTCTGTCTCTAAAACGAGCTGGGCATTGTGGTGGATACCTATAGTCCCGGCTACTTAGGAGGCTGAGACAAGAGGATCACTTGAGCCCAGGACAACAAAGTGAGACCCCGTCTCAGAAACAACAACAACAAAGGGTTCTGAAGTAGCAAATAAGAGGAGGAAATCTCCGCAAATGCATGTGCCAGATATTAAGGGCTCAGGTCTGAAACGTTCAAAATGAGAAAAGCAAGGAGAGAACAAAAGAACAAGGTAGGAAAGTGAAGACCAGGGATGCATGGGTCTGCCACACCATATGGACTCACAGGACAGAAGCCATCTGCAGCAGGGCAGATTGTTTCAGGCTGCAAATGCTGCCAGGTCTCAGGATTTCTGGGATTTCTCTCTATTCCCTTGGGCAGGCTAAAAATATAACTTTAAGCATAGTCCTAGTAATTATTTTTATCTTTGGGATATAAACTGTGTGTCCTTAACCAAGGAAGGCAAAGGAGTCTCATCATTGGGTGGTGGGTTTTTTGTTTTTGTTTTTTTTTTCCCAGAGCAAGCTGTTTAAATTCAGAAAAAGAATCTCATCTTTATACAACATTGTTTAGAACTCTAGAAGAGTAACTCTTTGCACGGTAGAAGGAGAGTTTAATGGTCAAAAAGTTTAAGCACGTGGCTTAGCACAGTGGCTCCTGCCTGTAATCCTAACACTCAGGGAGGTTGCTGTGGCCATGGTACTCTACCCAGGATGACAGTGAGATTCTGTCTCAAAAAAAAAAAAAGGTTAAGCAACTCCCTGTGGGAGAGGCATAATGTACAGAGCAAAGTAAAGACCTTGAGGACTCTTTGCTTTGAAAAAAAAAAAATCTTGGCTCGGCGCCTGTGGCTCAATCGGCTAAGGCGCCAGCCACATACACCTAAGGTGGCGGGTTCGAATCCCCAGCCCGGCCCGCCAAACAACAATGATGGCTGCAACCAAAAAATGGCCAGGCGTTGTGGCGGGCGCCTG
>CAUYQV010025542.1:0-11068 GCA_963574575.1 Galagoides demidoff | reverse complement strand
GTGGAAGCTGTGGTGAGTAAGGGCTTCGGCAGAGGCCAGGGGCTCAGGAATGTTATCGTGGACCCAAGTTTTCTCACACTCCCTCAGTGTACAGATTTAATTTTAACCTAAAGCTGGTTCTTTGTAAACATGAAGGAGGTGGAGTCTCTATCTTTCTTTATGGCTGCACAGCATTCCATGGCGTACATATACCTACTTCATGTTTACATGGATGGAGCTGGAAAATATTCTTCGTAGCAAAGTATCTCCAGAATGGAAGAAAAAGTATCCAATGTACTCAACCCTATTATGAAACTAATTTATAGCTATCATAGGAAAGCTATAACCCAACTTTAGCCCAAGAATACAGGGAAGGGAGAAAGGGAGGGGAGGGGATGGGGGGAGATGGGTGGAGGGAGGATGATTGGTGGGATCATGCCTATGATTTATCCTATAAGGGTACATGTGAATCTTACTAACTGTAGAATATAAATGTCTTAACACAACAACTAAGAAAATGACATGAAGGTTATGTTAACCAGTTGGATGAAAGTATTCCAAATTTTATATAGAAACAACCCACTATACCCCATGATAGTATTAACGTACGCAGCTATGACTTAATAAATAAATAATGCTGGGTTTTTGCCATGTAGACATCAATGAATTTAAAGTTGCCTATTTTAGGATTCACATCTAGAAAGAAACTTAAAAATGTATCTATCTTACTTCATTTTTAAACAGAAGAAATATCCTTTCCCTAATGTGTCCAGCAGCTCTGTCTTCAACATGCATTGACGTGTCCAAGCCTATCGGAGCCATTCCTAAGGTTATAGCTGAAAGACAAAAAGATCCAGCTGGTTTACAGTGATCACAGAGGGGCTGCGCTTGGAGTGGGGAGGGCAACCACAGTGACCCAGAACTCCTAGAGATCCAGCTAGTTTACGGTGATCACAGTGGGGCTGCGCTTGGGGTGGGGAGGGCAACCACAGTAACCCAGAAGTTCTAAAGATCCATCTGGTTTACAGGGATCACAGAGGGGAGGGAGGGCAACCACAGTAAGCCAGAACTTCTAGGTAGTATCTTTGTCATTTGTCCCTATTTATTTCTAGAGATGGGCACCTTAAAACATTGATCTATGAGGTTAGATTGAGTGAACACTCACAAAAAAAAAAAAAAAAAGGACACAAAAAGCTCATTGATACCATGAGACCATGCTATTTCCAGAAGCAATAAGTATACAGGAAAGGAGGATACGGTTTAGAAAATACATTAATTGGATAAAAAACAGAAGTTGAAATAACATAGTAATTAGGACATAGAAAAGTAATCCCTGCAGAACAAGGACTCCATGCAGGGTTAAGAATTCAAGAAGAGAAACAAGAAGAAAATCTAACAGAAACAAGAGTGTGGAGGTTCGAATGTCACCTTCAAAGCAGTTGTCAGTGGGACAGTCCTGGGAGGGGGAACTGATCAGACCACTGTGGCCAGTAATCAGAGGAGCCTGACTTGCTCTTCTGTCTTGTATCAGGCACTGTCTGGCCCCCTGCCATGTTCTGAGTCAGCATGAAGGCCCTTGCCTGATGCTTGCCTAGCACCATGCTTCTGTAGTTCCCAATTCCAGAACTGTTAGCCAAATAAACTCATTTTCATTATAAATAGTCCACCCTGTGGTATTGCATTATAGCAGCAGAAAATGGAGTAAACCACTAAGAGAACTGTAAACTCTGGTACAGCTGGAAGAACCGTGTCCACCTACAAATGAAAGCTAATGGCAGATAGAATGGGATGCACTTCTCTTAAAAGAGGAGATGAAAAATGAGCACAGAGGGAGAGCTGGATTTCTGACCTTTCCTTGAGTGTTATAGATTTTACTTTGATTCCTACATTGTAAGTTTGTATCATTATACTCTTTAATATGCAGAATCATTCTGCCTCTATACTTTCCCCAACCAACACTTTATACACGTGCAACCCTTTAACAGTGTATGTCTTTGAAAATTTGAGGACTACATGAGATTGTGCCATTAAGGTAAAAAGCTTTAAAAAATCATCATGATCTTTAATATATTTGACCCCCCAAATCTAATATACCAATGTTTTCTACATACTAAAAAACAAGGCAAGTCTTTCCAATCTAAACCAAATTTCTATTATAATAAAACATTGCTAGTTCACTACTCTAAAAGGAAAAAAAAAACTCATATTGTTAACCAGGGATAATTTAGAAGCAATTAAAAGAGTATTATGTTAATTTAGCAATAATTTTTGTGTGATTGTTATGTGTCAAGTACTATGTAAAGCCCCCCAAAGTGCTCTGCCAGCAGACATGAGTCACCGCCCCCAGCCAAGTCACTACTTCCTGAAATCTTGTGTTTTTCATTTTTCCCTCAAATTTACTGTGATCTAATATGAAATATTTATTTGATGCACATTTCTCAAATTGATCCAAAGTTGGTTTTGTTGTCAAAAATAAGTTTTGATGATTGTTTTAAGTATAATATGTATCAGCATTTATATGTCATCCTGTTTATTGTTCAAAATAGTTAGTGTGTATAGATATTTAAACAGTAGGTATTTAGTTTTTGAATATCTATGAATTTGATTAAGAAAGACCCTAATTAATTAATCACTTACTCGCCAAAAAGAATTATGCAAATGGACAGTTAATATTTTAGGCCTTGTTGCTGAACAGTCTCTGTGACAATCACTGGACTCTGGGAAGAGTTATAAGCAAATGTAAATGTTGGGGTTCCAAGAAAACTTTATTTACAAGTCCAACCATTAAACTCTAGGAAGAGTTATATACAAATGTAAATGTTGCGGTTCCAATAAAATTTTATTTATAATACCCAAGCAGTGAGCTGGCTTTGTCTGTGCATTCTAGCTTGCTAACCCCTGAATGTTATTAATTCAAGTTAGCACTGAAAATAGAAAATAGATAAAGAATATAAATCCAGAAGTATATTTTATAATAGTATAAATCCGAAAGTATACTTTACAATTATTATTTTATATATAATAAGTCTATGTGAAAGTAAAGGAAGTGGCAAGGGTGGTGATTTGGTGAGGAAGCGTGATGAACTTCACTGCTGGTTGAGGCAGACGCTCCTAATATCCACCCAGAAGAAACTCAATCTAGGTTCCTTCTTCATGTCACTTATAAAAGTTGGCCCAGACTGGTTAAATGTTTAAATATGCAAAGTAAAGCAATGTACCACCTTAGAAAAATTATATCATCATGTGCATATGTTCTTAATCAGAAAAGAAGCCTCACAGGAGCAAAACATATTTAACTGTATGAAAATTAAACTTTTATGCAAAAAGTATATATCTTAAGGTTAACAGACAAAGGACATACTTGGCTGATATTTACAGCATAAGTGTCAGGGAGCCCCCACATGTAATAGAGAATACAAATAATCCAGTGGTAATATAGGAAGGGGATGAGGGTGCCAGAAAATGCCGGTGGCCTCCCAACAGGTATTATTTTCTTCCTTAGCAGCAGAATCCTGACTTTAGGGCGGATGTTCAGCAAACAACATAAACTACCATATTTCACAAACTACAGGGCGTCCCAACAGACACCATACATGGGGGTAAATAATCCTTATAAAACATTTGCAAAATATTCTCTACAAGTGGATCACCTTATTGTAAAGTTTTGTAAGGAATATTTTGTAAATAAAGATATATCTTGTTAGGACTTCCATTTTCCCTGTAATTCTAGTGTGACAATACTTAAAGTCAATGCGATTTAGGCACACAAAACTAATGTGCATTTAAAGAAGATTTAATTTAAAGCAAGGGAACAACGCTTCCTGTCTCCAAGTGTGTGACTGGATTTATTGGCTGAAGTTCTTGCCATCGTTATGGACCAAGCAGGACATCCTAAGCGTGGCAGAGCACAGAGTGGACTCAGGATCCAGGTCACATCAGAAAGCCACCAATACACGCAGTGCCAAGCTCTAGAGGTATTTATAACAAAGAGAGCAATCCTTCTATATGGTTTAATATTTTTTTTTTAATTTTTATTTTTTGAGACAGAGCGTCAAGCTATCCCCCTGGGTAGAGTGCCATGGCATCACAGCTCATAGCAACCTCCAACTCCTGGGCTAAAGCGAGTCTCCTGCCTCTGCCTTCCAAGTAGCTGGGACCACAGGCGCCCGCCACAACGCCCGGCCATTTTTTGGTTGCAGCCATCATTGTTGTTTGGCGGGCCGGGCTGGGGATTCGAACCCGCCACCTTAGGTGCATGTGGCTGGCGCCTTAGCCGATTGAGCCAAAGGCACCGAGCCAAGGTTTAATATTTTATTATTTTGAGTATTTTGTTTAGTGCTGCTGAAATTAGTTCTACCAAAAAGAGAACATTCATATAAAAGCAAAACCACTAGCCAACATATGCATAGAAAGATGCCCAAACTCATATTAACCCTGAGAGATTAGGTAACATCCATCAGATATAAAATTAAATGAGCACTAGTAAAGACATGGAGCCTGGATGAGAGGGGATAGTCATATGTAGCTAAAGGAATGCGGGTGTTAATAGTCCTTTTAGAAAACAAACTGACAGTATGAAAAGAACTTTGTAGATAAAATGTCCTCTTGAGGGAATCTACCTCACTGATGCAGAGAAAAGCATTTAAAGATTTTAGGGTAAAATACAGGATCTTTGTTTTATAGCATGTTTGTAGTAGTAAAAAGTCAAATGAAACAGTGTAAGTCATATTAATGAAGGTAGAGATCAATAAATTATTATCAGATTTATTTTGAACGAATAAATTGAAGTATACTAGTGCTGTCTGTAGGCGATGTAGGAATAATCACAAAATGCTAATAGTTATTAAAAATGATTTCAAAATGTATTAGGTAAAATGACATGTTATTTCACATATGATCCATCACTTCAAATTGTAAGTAGTATCATTCCTAAACAATTAAAAACTTACCTTATGATAAAATGATATCTCTTATCTTCAGGGTAGATGCCTAGTAGTGGGATTGCAGGGCCAAATGGGAGGTCTAATTTTAGTTTTTTGAAAATTCTCCATACTTCTTTCCAAAAACACAACGTGAGTTTGCACTAGATTGTTTACCATGGCTCAAATTATGATCGCCAAGATGTGGAAACAACTTAAATGCCCATCAACTAAGGAATGGATGAGCAAACTGTGGTATATGTACACCATGGAATACTACTCAGCCACGAAAAAGCTGGTGATGTTACATCTTTTGTATTAACCTGGATGGAGTTAAAACACATTTTTCTCAGCAAAGTAGCACAAGAATGGAAAAGAAAACATCTAATTACTCAATATTAATATGAAGCCAGTAGATAATCTAATACACACATTCATAGGAGAAAAACACATTTCAATTCAAGTTAGGGGGAGGGGAACAAGGGAGAGGGAAGGAGGGGAGGGGATTGATGTGCTCCCACTTAATGGGCACAATGTATGGGTGTACAGCACACCTTTTGGGCCAGGGACACACCTATAAAATGGACTCTACCTAACAAATTCAAATATTGTGACCTGGTTATTTGTACCCTCACACTAACCTTAAATTAAAAAAAAAAAAAAAAAACTATTACCTTGGTTACCTCAAGAATTATTATGATACAGAAGATGCTTTGGGAACTGGCAGCTATAATGGCATTAATATTTATGTGGCATTGTATCTTTGCAGTCCCCAAAAAAGTGACTGAGGACACAGCTGCTGCACAAAGGAGTGTTATTTTATTTGTGGATTTTTTTTTTTTTGTATTTTCACAGAACGGATTTTGGGGCTCATTTGCAATTATATTAGTTAATTTATAAGAAAAATTACTTTCTCCTTTTGAAAAATGATACATTTTAGTATTTAAACGCTTCTAGAAACAAACAAGTGAACTAGTCAAGCCGCATAATAACGTATCCTCCTAATTAATAGATAATGCACGAGCCGCTGACTAGCCCACATACATCACTCCAACAAAACGCATCTCATATTTACCCTTTACTCTTTAACAGCATTTGAATTATGGGCACATAGAATCAAGAAATCTAATTACTTATAATGAGCTTATTTCTCCAGAAATGTGTCATATACTCCAACTAACATAATAGGTATCTTCTTTATTTCCTCTCCCAAATATTTATAGAAGAGATTTACTCCCTGCTGTGTACATAACCAGGGGACTATAATGGTATGACCCTTTACTTTTAAAAAATGGAAAGGATAGGCTCAGCGCCTGTGGCTCAATCGGCTAAGGCGCCAGCCACGTACACCTAAGGTGGCGGGTTCGAATCCCCAGCCCGGGCTTGCCAAAACAACAATGATGGCTGCAACCAAAAAATGGCCGGGCATTGTGGCAGGCACCTGTGGTCCCAGCTACTTGGGAGGTGGAGGCAGGAGACTTGCTTGAGCCCAGGAGTAGGAGGTTGCTATGAGCTGTGATGCCATGGCACTCTACCCAGGGGGATAGCTTGAGGCTCCTTCTCAAAAAAAAAAAAAAAATGCAAAGGATAAGAAACACCCCTAGGAATGCTACAGTGGGTGACAACATATTTTGGACGTAGGGATAGGAAAATTATGTTGAGTCTAAGTCTAGTGAGGCATGGTGGTGCGCGCCTGTAGATCCAGTTACTTAGAGGCTGAGGTGGGACAATGACCTGAGCCCGGGAGATGAAGACTGCAGTGTGCTCCCATCACACACCTGTGAATAGTCACCGCACGGCAACAACACTTGGGCAATATAGCGAGACTCTGATTCTCTCTCTCTCTCTCTCTCTCTCTCCCACACACACACACACACAACAATCTAGCAGTGAGTCTAGAAAACAGGTGAAATCCTCACTGATGGCTATGCACAAGCAGTATGAAACCAGAAATAATGTTCTGAGAAAAACAGGCAATATCGGAAAAAAACAGAGAGCTATCAAGTGAATACTCTGGAAGTTATAAACGAGTCCCCAAACTACAGATCTGGCTACTGACATCAAAAAATGCACTCTGCATTTAGAGAAATATATTTAAAGACTAAGAGAACACTCATTTAAATTCAAAGAAACACACAACCCAGCAGCCGTTCGTGAAGGTCTATTTTGGTCACTGTAAGCCCATACACTTGTTTTTAAAACATGATTGTCCTACAGTCTCCTCCTGTGGAGACAAGGTCTCTCTGAATCTAAAATGTAAAAGGTCATATTTCCCAGGGAAAAAGTTCTGACTCCACAACAGAGCTCCCTAGGTTAGTGTAAGAAGCCAGGCAGACACGGATTTCAGAGGAGCCTTCCACTGTTATATTCCACTTGACACTGTTAGCATGAATATTAAGCGCCATTAAATGAAAATAAATGAAAGTCAAATCCTCCACAGAGCACACTACCAAGGTGGGATACAAGACTGTCATAATAATGCTGATGACACTCCTTGACATCTATTGTACCAGCCGCCAGTATCATCTTTGGAGAAGGAAACGTTCTGATTTTTCAAAGGGGTTTACCATGAAATGATCATCAAATCTGGGACATTTACTCTGGGAAAGGTGCACAGTATTCTAGACAATTATTTATAAATAGTCATTCTCCCAAAGGAAAAATGACAAGGAGCAAAAACCGCTGTGTGCTGCAGCCTTTTTTAAGAGAAAACACTTTAGCTAGACAACACACACACACACAGAGTCTGAACTGTCATTGCTCTGAAGGTCATTCCGTACCATGGAGTAAGTTTAGAAAGAAAACAGAAAATCATCCTAGCCTAATAACTAATGCAGTTTTCTACAAGCAGGGGAAATATCTCTACCTCATGGGAATGGAGAATGTTTCAATTATCAGGGGGAAAAAAAAAAGGAAACTGTCCCATGATTGTTTATAGAAACTTTCTCCCAAGAAGGAGGTATTTCTGAAGGAAATGTTAATTCTACAAATTTACCACCATAACACATGCACGTGGTATATCAATCAATCCATCATCGAATATCCCTGTATTAAAATGATTGGAAGAAATTAACTGAAGTAATTAAAATAACTAAATTGTTTAGTTGCTAAATAATTAAACACTTATGTTCCATTTGTAGATAAATACAGACATTATCGTCAGACTCTGAGAGCTGCACCAGTCTTACCAGGAGATCCAAAATGATCTCCCAATAATTCAGTCAGGTACCAGAACTTGAAACTGATACAGGAGTACCTTTGTTCAAAAAAAAAAAAAAAAAAAAGCTGGCTTACAAAGGGCCTACAAAAATATACTTTGAACTATTTTAGCCTGGGAGGGGGTGGGTACTGATTCACCAAGTTCTTTCTCCTTCTCAACTGAGAAAAAGAAAATCTGTATTTTTTAGGTAGTATTGTGTAACCACATCTCCAGAGTATCATGGAAATTAACATGATTAGGCTTATAAAACACACTGGGACCCCGAACAGAAGTTACTCTATTTGTAATCAGGACCGGGGAGTAGACCGTGTGTCACGCCAGTGGGTTCACAGAGACATAGTGTAGAACTAAGTATGAGGTATCAACTTCCTGCTGAATCATCATCCCTCTACCCTCCCTCCCTCCACCAGACCCTCATCCCTGTCGGTCACCCCACCAGGCTGACTCCTTCACTACCCTGTGCCTCTAGTCATTCCTGGGGTTCTGGGGACCTGCCCTGGAACCCACACTCTGGCCCTCTCATTTTGAATTAACTCAGTCTATTGGGGAGACATGCCAATCAAATGAGTCCTTTCTACCACTGATTTTTTCTCACCTTCCTTCTCCGCTTTCTTGTTTTAGGAGAAACCTGACATTTCTTAAATATCCATCTCACCTAACTGCCAGTTAAGAAGAGGCTGTCTGTCTCTCCTGGCACCTGAGAGTGGCAGAGAAGGCAGTGAGGGCCTACTTCTTGCCAGCCTGAAGCACTTCTCATTTAAAATGTTGGTGAAGGGCTCAAGAACAATGTGAACTTTACTCAACAAAGGCAAACAAGGTAACCTAGTTATTTGTACTTCCATAGTAATCCGAAACTAAAAAAGAAAAAAAAAAGAATGAAAAAAATATTGGCAGTATTCAATACTAAAGTCCACTGATTCTTAAAAAATAATAACATTATGAAACATATTGGCAGTAGAGTGGAAAGAACACAGACTCTGCCTGTGTTACCTTGGGTAAGTTACTCAACTTCCTTGAGTTTGGGTGTCCTCAGTTTGTAAAACGGAAAAAACCCTATATCTCTAAGCCTTATGTACTTACGTTTACAGATAGAATCCTGTTAACCAACTACCAAGATTTCATTTAAATTCTCCCTGAAATGCTCAGATAGGGTTTGTATGCTTCTCCGGAGTCAGTATAGAATTCAAATCTGTCTACTCAGGAACAACTGTGTTCTCACTGATATCAGCCCTGCTCCAGGAGGGTCGGCTTCGACTAACAGCTTGGCCGAGCCCTTCTTAACTTTAGGGTGGGAAGCTTGTTAACATACATATTCTAAAGGACTGTATGTTGACGCTATTGGCCCATGGGCCAAATTTGAAAGGTCACAACTTCCAGACAGTGCTACAGTCAACTTTTTCCTCCTCTGTCCCTGGTGCTATCACTGTCACCTGCAGCCCTCTTAATCATCAATCATCTTGGTGATCTGTGTTAAAGTGGCTGGAAGAGTTTATCTTCCCATCCCGTTATTCATTGTTTTGTAGATTAATACCATTTATTTCAACGTCACTTTTCTCTGGCCACAGACTTCACATGGATCCATGCACGTGTGCTGGGGAGAGGTTTCATCCACCAAATATTAAGAAACGCTCATTTAATGATGAGCGTTTGTGATAAGCCCACTTTGGACTCATATCTTGTCTTTTGCTTTAAGAGGCATTCTCTCCCAAGAGAGTCCTTAGCATAGAAATGATCTTTTTTTGTAAAATCTGCCCGAAAAGTTCACCACGTATTCCTGGCCTGACCTCTAGCAGTAGGAAATTGACAGCTTAAACACAAGCTTATCTTCCTGGTATTAGAATAACAACTACATACAGTTAAGAGCTGTTATGAGTCTAAAAAATAATGTATGTATAGCACGTGGTTCATAAAAGGAGCTCAGGAAGTCTTACCTAGTTTGATTTTCCATCCATACTTAATGAACGCTTGACGTGATAAAGGTTCTATAAAAACCTCATCCCCCAGCAGAGTCCCAGTTCTACAACAGCATCTGGCTCATTAACAAATTCTAAGTTTTAAAAATGTGTTTATTAAGCAGCTGCATAATGAGATGTCCCGGAGACATACCAGAAACTCAATCAGAGATATACCGGAAAATAAAAGAGAAAAACAAACAAAAAACAAAAAAACAAACACTGCCCTTATGGAGCTCACATTCTGGAGGGGGATTAGAACCAAACCTTCATTTACCTGTTCATTGTTCATTAGCTAGGATCAAAGTTTTCATATTGAATATGCTTTTGGCATGTACACCTGCACCACTATGGTCAAAATCACCACTATTTTACCACCCCTACGGATATGAGAGGTCAACCACCTGGTCCAAACTATTATTTACAAGGTAGAAGTTTCTAGAGAAGTAACTTGTCCCCTGATTATGAGCCTCAGTTGTATCTATAAATTATGACATTGGACTCCAAGTTCCAAGTTCCTCCCCAATCCTATTATTCTATGATATTGCAACTAAATAATCTATCTCTTTCCAAATGTGCAAAACTAGGGTCCATCATCTCTAACTAGTCTACAAGCTGGTTTACATGTTTGTTTTTTCCCACACTTACAGACATCTATATTAACTCTAGCAATCGTACTGTGGCATCTCCTAGCATTCTGCTTTTAAAGTACTTTTCTTCTGGCTCAGCGCCTGTGGCTCAATCGGCTAAGGCACCAGCCACGTACACCTAAGGTGGTGGGTTCGAATCCCCAGCCTGGCCCGCCAAACAACAATGATGGCTGCAACCAAAAAAAAAAAAAAAATGGCCGGGCATTGTGGCGGGCGCCTGTGGTCCCAGCTACTTGGGAGGCGGAGGCAGGAGACTCGCTTGAGCCCAGGAGTTGGAGGTTGCTATGAGCTGTGATACCATGGCACTCTACCCAGGGGGATAGCTTGAGGCTCTGTCTCAAAAAAAAA
>CAUYQV010025538.1:0-11285 GCA_963574575.1 Galagoides demidoff | reverse complement strand
AATAAAAATAAAATAAAATAAAAATCTGAAGTAAAATTATTTCCAACTAAAAGTATATTATCAGCCAAAATACCAATTAGGTATGAGGACAGAATCAAAACATATTCAGACATGGAAGTTCTACCAAAAAAGTTAACTCTTTGGCTCGGCGCCTGTGGCTCAATCAGCTAAGGCCCCAGCCACGTAGACCTAAGGTGGCGGGTTCAAATCCCCAGCCCGGGCCCGCCAAACAACAATGATGGCTGCAACCAAAAAATGGCCGGGCATTGTGGAGGGCACCTGTGGTCCCAGCTACTTGGGAGGCAGAGGCAGGAGACTGGCTTGAGCCCAGGAGTTGGAGGTTGCTATGAGCTGTGATACCATGGCACTCTACCCAGGGGGATAGCTTGAGGCTCCGTATAAAAAAAAAAAAAAAAAAAAGTGAAGGTAAGATAAGGGGAAGTAGAAATAAAGCAGCTGGGACTCCAATGCAGCAGAGGGGGGAAAAGTCACAATTCATTTAATATAAACCATGGGGGCCACAGTGGCTTACACCTGGAATCCTAGCACTCTGGGAGGTGGAGGCACTCAGATGGCCTGAGCTCAGGAGTTTGAGACCAGCCTGAGCTAGAGCAAGACCCCATCTCTAAAAATAACTGAGTGTTATAGCAGGTGCCTGTAGTCACAGCTACTCGGGAGGCTGAGGCAAGAGATCGCATAAGTCCAAGAGTTGGAGGTTGCTGTGAGCTATGACTCCACAGCACTCTAGGCTGGGGTAACAGAGTGAGACTCTGTCTAAAAAAAAAGTAATAAAGGCTCGGCATCCATAGCACAGTGGTTACAGCACTGGCCATGTGCACCGAGGCTAACAGGTTCAAGCCTTGTTCAGGCCTGCTAAACAACAATGACAACTGCAACAAGAAAATAGCTGGGCCTTGTGGAGGGTCCCTATAGTCCCAGCTACTTGGGAGGCTCTTGAGGCAAGAGAATCTCTTAAGCCCAAGAGTTTGAGGTTACTGTGAGCTATAACACTACAGCACTCTACTGAGGGCAACATCATGAAACTCCGTCTTAAAAAAAAAGAGTAATAAATAAATATAGCATTGACTTTGCCAGAGAAATTGGCAGAGGGGGCCACTAGCTAGAGGAAACTGCACACACAGGCAGTCTCCAGACATGTACGTGTTTCATCCTAGCTCCCCCTACAATTACCTGTAAGCGTCTTTCCCTGATTCCCTGAGTCTTTAAGTATTCTTATCTATTTCGTGTTGGTTACAGGTTACCTTAGTTACCACGTTTTCCCTTACACGTTAACAACAATTGTTATTTGCTATTTTCTAGGTATTATATGGTGGTGACTACTAGTCTTGTGATGTTTGTGACCTTTGCCATGTACACTGTTCTGTAACTTGTGACCATTATTCTACTTCGTGTCACAAGCTGGGAAGTGTATTTTATATACAACAGGACATACTTGGTCAGTTGAGTCACAAGGTTCCTGAAACTCATTGTTGCAGGGCCCTTTTTAACTTTCTTATCTAGGAGGCCAGACTTTTGTCCTACTTCCCCCATAGCCCCTTTGTATCCCTAATCAGCCCTAAGGGCAGGGTTGCATCTCTTGACCTAAGGGCTGAACCCACAGTACAGAGGTGGACCTACAGTTTGCCTTCACTCTTTGAGTGGCCTTGATCTTTAAGGGACAGAGAAGGTGTGTAAGGAGCCATTCACATCCCTGTGAGTGTTCCGCCTGTGAGAGTGATATATAATATTTATTTACTTGAAAACAATTCTGTTTTAGATAATGTCTTACTTTGTCACCCTTGGTAGAGTGGCATGGCATCACAGCTCACAGTGTGGCAGGCATCTAGGCCTGGCAGAGTAAAAGAGTCACCACACTGAAGATAGAAAAGGAAGGGGTTTTATTTCATCAGTGGCGATGAAGCAGACTGGAATGCAAAAGGGATGCGGTCCACCATCAGCTCTGTCCCTGTCCTTTTATTGGACTTTCAAGTAGACAGATAAAGGAATTAGCATATTACCTCTCATTGGAGGTGTCCAATCATGTGCAGGACTTACAAAAGTGGAAGCAAGCAGCAAGCCTTAGTTTCAAGGACCCAGGAAGCTAAGTTTTACAAATTCTTAAGAGCTGGGTTACCATGGAGAGGGCCTTGCAGGTGTGTCCTTGGGCTTCTGTGGAAACCCTTTTTCCCCCCAGACTTTACTTTTCCCAGGTGTCCTCTCTGAACAGCAACCTCAAACTCTTAGGCTCAAGCAATCCTCTTGCCTCAGCTTCCTGGGTAGCTGGGACTACAGGTGCCTACCACAACACTGGGCTATTTTTAGAGATGGGGTCTTGCTCTTGCTCAAGCTGGTCTGGAACTCCTGAGCTCAAGCGATTCACCCCTTGGCTTCCCAGACTGCTAGGATTATAGGCATGAACCACCTTGCCCAGCCTTTAAAAAAATTTTTTTTGAGAGATAGGGTCTGTTATGTTGCCCAGGCTGGTCTTGAACTCCTGGCTCAGCACCTGCCTTCCTAGGAGTCAGCTGGGATGACAGGCATAAGCCACCAGGCCCAGCTAGACAGCTAGAGTGATATATAATGTTTTGTGATCCTTAATGTCTCAAAAATGGAGTTACTAACAAGTGGATCACCCCACAGTTAAATATGCTGTTAAATGTATGTATAATGGAGGGGATAACACCTGTGGTGGGGCATCCTCACAATTTGACAAGAAAGTGAAGCCAAAAGGTGGCTGAGATAATGATTACGAACACTCCTGTGGAGAGCCAAAAAAAAAAAAATAGCCAAGAAACTGCCCCTGGGCCAGAGGCTTGCAGGAACTCTGCCTGTGAAAACTCTGAGGCCTCTCATATGTCAATGTTGGCAGCAGCTGCCTGAAGCTCTGCCCGAGAGGAGCAGTGAACCTGTCCTCAGCTGCTGCCGGTTTCCACTGTCAGCATGCTAGTCTTCTGACCTACTCACCATGTTTCATCCCCTCTCTCTCTGATTACCAGTTTGTGTGTGTGTTGGATATATATGCATGGTTGTTGGCTTGTGAATTCCTTTCAATAAACCATGAATTTGAAAGCATTTAATTGGCCCCTGAGTCACTGGGAAGTGCACAACTGGGCTGATTTGAACCTGACACAAGAGAGAGCCTCCCAAGTATACAGGTGAGATCCAGGATTAGAGATAGAGCAAGGCACATGCATGGCTTTCTTGGGCTCTAGTCTTTGGCCTGGCCTCAGTTGCCCCGCGCTCTGGTGCTTGAGCTAACCGGGTGCGGACCGGAAGGGCAGTGTCACAAACCAGGCAGTAAAAGGGTCTCTTCCTCTTTCTGACAAGGTCCTGAGTCACTTCTTGTGGGCACACAAGTCTATCCTTCAGACTTCTCAAGTATCAGGAGCCAAAGGGGCTGGTGTTCAATAGGCCCCAAAGGCAGAGAGAGATCCTGGGTAGCAAATGTTACATCAGTCACAGAGAACTTGAGAGCAAGCCATTACGTAGGTGCTGAGTTCTTTTCTGTGCTTAGAACCATTTCCTGTGGCTCCCCTTTGCCCTCAGGATAAAGACCAAGTTCCTCTTTTTTTGAGACAGTCTCACTCGGGTGCCCTGTTTAGAGTGCCGTGGCACCATAGCTCACTGCAACCTCAAAATCCTCCTGAGCTCAAGTATTACACCCTTCTTGGCCTCCCAGAGAGCTAGGAATACAGGCATGAGCCACTGTGCCCGACCAAGGCTAAGTCCCTTAATATGGCAAAGCCTTCAGGACTTGGTTCCTCTACTCTTCCAGTTTCATCTTTTGCCATTCCCTACCTTGAATCTAGGGCTACTCTATTTATTGTTACTTGAAATAACCATGTGCTCTCTCTTAGCTAGGGGCCTTTGTATATGCTGTTCCTTCTGCCTTGAATGCTGTTCCTCATCTGGTACCACAGACCCTCCTCCCCTTTCAGCTGTTGGTGGGTCCTTTAAGACTTAATTCAGGCCTTCCTGAAGTCCTTGGCTGGTTTAGGGACCTTCTATAAATGCCTGTAACCATGAGCTCCTTAAAGACAGGGACTCATTTAGCTCAGATGCTGGCAGAAAACCATTGCTAATCAATGTTCAAAGAACAAATGCACATGTCTGAGGAGAGAAAAATCATGTGGCAGGAGAGCTGTAAAGGAGACTAGAATGTTCTAACATTTTCAGGTTTCAAGATTCAATATTCTCTAATTCTCAGTTGAAGATTCAGACTCAGGAGATTCAGACTCGGGCTCCCCTCCATCTGGAGCCCACTCCCCCCAAGCTAGCCACCTCCGCCGGCCCTGTAACCTCTGTTTGTTCTCAGGCAGGCACACTCACATGTTCGGAACATAACCAGGAAAGCAATTTACAAGAAATAATTGCCGGTCGATGTGTGCTTGGGAGCAGCGGTGAGCTCAGACTTTCTGTTTGTGCGTCAGCCCACCCGGTTCCTCCCTCCCTGGCTGCCCTGGGGGAGGGCTCCTGTCGCTCAGGGTGGGCAGTTTGTTTCAAATGCAGGACTCAGACTAGCCAACCCCAGTGAGAGCCGGCTCTGAGGAGTGGATGAATTCAAAGGAGAGAAGCTGAACGTGGGGGGCAGGGAGGAGCTTTATGAGCCCTGGGATTCGCAGGTCAGCAAAAACAACACACACAGTTCTATTCTCCACCTGTTGGGGAAATTCTACCAGGTCTTCAGGGCGCTGCTCAGTGTGAGGTCTCCACTACCCTATCTACTCTGGGTCCTCAAAGCCTGTCTTTGTTCTACAGGGCCAGTTATACTCAAAGGGTGGTCCCAGGCCAGGCCTCAGCATCACCTGGAACTTATTAGAAATGCAAATTCTGGGGAGTGACTCCTGACCTACCGAATCAGACCTGGGTGGGGGCAGCGATCTGTTTTTCATCAAGCCCTCCAGCTGATTCTGATGCAGCCTAAAATTTGAGAACCATTTTGAGTTTTAGAATCTCCAGCTCGGTTCCCCCGTTTGACTGTGAGCAGCCTAAAGACAAGGGCACGGTCAGTTTCTTCCTTGTAATCTCCAGCCCTCCCTCCTAAGACCCAGCACAAAAAAATGTTCGGAGAAAAACTGAGTTTTACCAATGAGGATACCAAGGACAGAGAAGGGATTGGGTTTGTGCAAGGTCACAAGGAGACTCAGTGACTAAACCTCCCCCATCACATACACAAAGTACTCTAAGCTTTGTCTACAGCTAATAACTTGCAGTTCCTGTGACACACGAAGCTGCCTCTCACTGCTTTTTGAACAGGTTGTGCTCTGAGTGTAATGTCTTCTGACCTTGTCTTTCCTGGAAACTTTGAATCATCTTTGATGATTCAGCTCAAACATCACTTCTTCCCTAAAGCTGCATGAAAGGCCACCATTGGGTCCGCTGGCCATTTGTGTACCTTGCCTCCATATGAGCCCCTTGAGGGCAGGGCCTGTATCTGATTTCCCCTTGTTTCTGGAAACCTACACAGGCCCTGGCACAGAAAAGATACCATTGAGGGTACAATGAGCAGACAAAGGTGCTGAGTTTAGAGTGCTGAAAATTAGGCCGGGTGTAGTGGCTCACGCCTATAATTCTAGCACTCTGGGAGGCCGAGGCAGCTGGATCACCTGAGTTTGAGACCAGCATAAGCCAGAGCGAGATCTCAACTCTAAAATAGCCAGGCATTATGGCAGGTGCCTATAGTCCCCGCTACTTGGGAGGCTGAGGCAAGAGAATCACTTGAGCCCAAGAGTTGGACGTTGCTGTGAGCTGTGATGCCACAGCACTCTACCCAGGGTGACATCTTGAAACTCTGTCTCAAAAAAAATAAAATAAAATAAAAATAGATAAATAAGGACACCCCCCCCATACACACACATACACAAATAATGTAAGACCAGAACCAGTCTCTTGACTTCCATCTAGGATACTTCTGTGTGTGGCTCACACTGTCTTGCCATCCCATCATGTGCCCTTTGCTGTTTCCAGCACAGATATCTAAGAGTGACCATTTCACTGTTGCCAAAGCCAGCAGCAGGTCATGTCACTGTATGAAATGTCAAGAGCTGCTTTGGGTAGCTTCCGAGTCTCCATGGTTCTTGTCTCGCACACACAGGCAAAACCTAAAGTGGCTGCCAAAGTTAGGTGAGCTGAGCGGCAATTAGTACCCTGCCCTAAGATTCCTCTGTAATCAACTTAATAATAATAATAAAAATGCTAACATACAGTAAGAGCTAACACATAGCTCTGCTTTCTGTTTGCCAACACTATTCTAAGTACTAGCATGGACTAAATAATTTAATCCTTCCCCAAACCCTATGAGGTAGGTATTACTATTATCCCTGACTACACTGATGAAGAGGATACAGAGGCTAACTTGCACATAAGTGACAGGGATGGGATTTTAATCAAGTTTGGCTCCAGATTTCCTGCTCTTAATTGTTACTGGACAAAGAGGGTCTGGGTGCCTGTCGCTGTCAGGCAAATGCCTAGCCCGGGATTAGGTCCAATAAGGTTTATTGTCAGAGAGCCAGCAATCCAGGGAACAGCAAGAGTAATCTCTCCAATCTGTTCTGCCCTTTCATTTCCAAAATCGCAGTTTTATACATAAATGCTCAAAGCAAAAACCATATTAACCTTTATCTTAAACGATAATAAACAACAATCAACAGAACCCAGGACCGATTGCAACACTTTCCAATTCAAAAGTTTATCTCCCAAATCAATTGTCCTAAACTACTCAAGATATACATCTTTATGGTTGGAGCTAGATTTACAAAACAACAAGAATGGAAAATAAGAGGTGAACGGTCAGTCACGTAGGACCTAAACCAACCAGACCTGCTGTGCTGTGTAAGCCCTAGCCTGACTGACTCCATCTTATTTTCACTACCTGCCCTCTCATTAATGATGATGTTATACTGAAAAACATCCATCTGTAATTTTAAAAGTCTTTTAGCACTTTTATATTTATGAACAGAGTTTAAATCCATCACCTCCTTGAACACTTGCAATAATCCAGCAAGGAAACGAAAGGCTCAGAGAGACTAAGGGACTTCATCACGCCCTTGGGGACCAAGTCCACCTTCTGGAGCCTGTGTTCAGTCTGATAATCATTCATTAATTCTTTCATCTACCTGAGAGATTGAATGATGGCTAAGCCCTGTGCACACTAGACTCCCTCTCATTTTGTTCGTTGGTATGAGGCTCACTCCAGCGTGGGACAGAGCTGCTGGAGAGGCAGGGATCATCCTTCTCCAGGTGTTACTCATCTTCCCAGGGGCTCCTAAATACACCTACTTTGGCACAGGGAAACAAAGTCAGAGTTCTCTGACTCCCCATTGGGTGAAGGGTTCTTCTGATTGCTTCTATCTGACTGCATGGACTTGTTACTGGTGATTTTTCTCTAATGTCTAACTTTGGTCTACACAGGCAGGCAGAGCAGTGAAACGGCCCACAACAGAACATGGGTACCTTTCTTGGGAAAGTCCTCATTTATCCCCTGAGGCTCCCAAGTCCCTTTGAGCATTCCATTCTCACTTTTCACTGAAAAGAGATTCCAGATGTGGATGATTCAGAGACATTTATTGGATATTTATGGGGCTGGTCCACGTGGCTCAGAGTTAGGGATGGGGGCTTCCTGAGGGCTGCCTGGAATGTCACCGATGGTCACTGTGGCCATGAAACAGTGGTGGAAGAGGCGTCTGGAGTCCGCAGCCTGTGGAGCATTGCTTTCCAGCCGAGGCTTCAGGAAGGGGTAACTCTCCCTGAGAGGGCTCACTCCTGGTACTCCTGGTACCTCTGCAGCAACACCCAGGTTCCCACCTTGGCAATCAGGGGGCAATTCCTCGGGGCCTGGAAAAGCAAGCTGAGAGTGAGAGTGTAGGGCTTTATCCTGCAGCTCCTCATCCCACTCCCAGGATCCTACGTCCAGGCTAACTTCTCTAAGTGCTTACTCTGGGCAATACATTGTGCTTAGTCTTTTTTTTGAGACAGAGCCTCAAGCTGTTGCCCTCAGTAGAGTGCTGTGGCATCACAGCTCACAACAACCTCCATCTCTGGGCTTAAGTAATTCTCTTGCCTCAGCCTCCCAAGTAGCTGGGACTATAGGCGCCTGCCACAACGCCTGGCTATTATTATTATTATTATTATTATTATTATTATTATTATTTTGGTTGTAGTTATTGTTGTTTGGCAGGCCTGGGCTGGATTTGAACCTGCCAGCTCTGATGTATGTGGCTGGCACCTTAGCTGCTTGAGCTATAGGTGCCAAGCCCAGAGTATTTTTAAAAAAAAGGTTATTATTTTTGGGTGGCACCCGTAGCTCAGTGGGTAGGGCGCTGGCTACATATACCAAGGTGGGTTTGAACCCGGCCCAGGCCAGCTAAAACACAACAACATCTGCAAAAAAACCCAGCTGGGCGATATGGTGGGTACCTGTAGTCCCAGCTACTTGGGAGGTCGAGGCAAGAGAATCACTTAAGCCCAAGAGTAGGAGGTTGCTGTGAACTGTGACACCGTTGCGCTTTACTGAGGAGGACATAATGAGACTCTGTCTCAAAAAAAAAAAAAGCCAGGTGTTGTCTTGGGCACCTTAGTCCCAGCTACTTGGGAGGCTGAGGCAGGAGAATCACCTGAGTCCAAGAGTTTGAGGTTGCTGTGAGCTGTGATGCTACAGCACTCTACTGAGGGTGACAAAGTGAGAATCTATCTCAAAAAAAAAAAAAAATTAGCCAGGCATGGTGATGGCATGTACCTATAGTTCCAGCTACTTGAAAGGCTGAAAAAGGAGGATCACTTAATTCCAGGAGTTTGAGGCTGCAGTGAGCTATGATCACACTTCAGCCTGGGCAACAAACTGAGACCCTGTCAAAAAAAAAGAAAATAAAATAGCTGGGCATGGTGATTCACGCCTGTAATGCTAGCACTCCTGGAGGCCTAAGTGGGTGGATTGCTTTAGCTCACGAGTTTGAGACCAGCCTGAGCCAAAGCGAAACCCCCATCTCAACTAAAAATAAAAAAAGAACTGAGGCAAGGGGATCGCTTGAGCATAAGAGTTGGAGGTCGCTGTGAGATATGATGCCTCGGCACTCTACCCACGGTGACAGCTTGAGACTTTGTCTCAAATAAATAAATAAATAGTAAAACTAAAAGTGTATCAAGTATTGAAGCCAGAAATTGGAGTCATCTCTCACACCTTCTCCCCCAAACACCTTCACAAAGCCAAGCAATTCACCAGGTCCTACTGATTCTACCTAATCACCATCTGCCACATCCACCCAGTTCTCTCCATCCTTTTTTTTTTTTTTTGAGACAGAGTCTCAGTACATAGCCTTCTGTAGAGTGCTGTGTTGTCCCAGTTCACAGCAACCTCAAACTACTGGGCTTAAGCGATTTTCTTGCCTCAGCCTCCCAAGTAGCTGGGACTACAGATGCCTGCCACAACACCTGGCTATTTTTTGTTTGCAGTTGTCATTGTTGTTTAGCAGGCCTGGGCTGGGTTCGAACCCGCCAACCTTGGTGCATGCGGCTGCCGCTGTAACCACTGTGCTACAGGCGGCAAGCCCCCTTAGGTTAGGCTTTTATCTTCCTCTGCCCAGACCACTGAACAGCCTCCAGCTGGGCCTTGAGTCCATCCTTTACGTTACAGCCAGAGAGACCTTTCTAAGATCAAGTGAGTCCACTGTTCCTTTCTCATAAGCCTTCAATCTCCTTCCATGACCTATAATCATTGAGGTGATTATCTCAGTGTGGCTTTAATTTGCATTTCCTTAATGACTAATGAAGTTGAACATATTTTCATGGGCTTATTTACCATCTGCGCTTCCTTTTCAGTGAAGTGTCTGTTCAAATATTTTGCTCATTTTCTAATGTGATCATTTCTTTTCTTTTTTTTTTTTTTTTGAGACAAGAGTCTCACTTGGTCAACCTTGTTAGAGTGCTATAGCATCTTAGCTCAGCAATCTCAAACTCTTGGGTTCAAGCGATCCTCTTGCCTCAGCCTCCTGAGTTGCTGGGACTATGGGGCCTGTCAAACACCCAGACTTTTTTTTAGAGATGGGGTCTTGCTCTGGCTCAGGGTTGTCTGGTACCTGTGAGTTCGGGCAATCCATCCGCCTTCGCCTTCCAAGTGCTGGGACTGTAGGCGTGAGCCACCACAGGCAGCTTCGTTTGTTTTCTTTTTCTTTTTTTTTTGAGACAGATTTTCACTATGTCACCCTCAGTAGAGTGCTGTGGCTTCACAGCTCCCAGAAAGCCGCAAACTCTTGGGCTCAGGGCAGTGCCTGTGGCTCAGTGAGTAGGGCACCAGCCCCATATACTAAGGGTGGCAAGTTTAAACCCAGCCTTGGCCAAACTGCTACAAAAAAGTAGCTGGGTGTTGTGGTGGGTGCCTATAGTCCCAGGTACTCAGGAGCCTGAGGCAAGAAAATCTGATAAGCCCAAGAGCTGGAGGTTGCTGTGAGCTGTGATGCCACTGCACTTTTCCAAGAGCGACAAAGTAAGGCTGTCTCTTAAAAAACAAAACAAAACTCTTGGGCTCAAGCGATTCTCTTGGCTTAGCCTCCTAAGTCGCTGGGACTACGGGTACCCATTCCCGGCTATTTTTAGGGATGAGGTCTCGGTCTGGCTCAGGCTGGTCTCAAACCTGTGAGCTCAGGCAATCCACCTGCCATAGCCTCCCAGAATGCTAGGATTATAGATGTGAGCCACCTTGTCTGGCCTCCAATTTATCTTTTTTTTTTTTTTGAGACAGAGTGTCATGAATCGCCCTCAGTAGAGTGCTGTGGTGTTACAGCTCACAGTAACCTCAAACTCTTGGGCTTAAGCCATTCTCTTGCCTCAGCCTCCCAAGTATCCGGGACTACAGGCGCCTGCCACAATGCCTGTGTATTTTTTGTTGCAGTTGTCATTGTTCAGCTGGCCTGGCTCAGGTTCGAACCCGCCACCCTTGGTGCATGTGGCTGGCACTGTAACCACTGTGCTATGGGTGCCAAGCCACCAATTTATCTTTTTTAAAAAATGTATTGTAGGCTCGGCGCCTGTGGCTCAATCGGCTAAGGCGCCAGCCACATACACCTAAGGTGGCAGGTTTGAATCCCCAGCCCGGGCCCGCCAAACAACAATGATGGCTGCAACCAAAGGATGGCCGGGCGTTGTGGCGGGCACCTGTGGTCCCAGCTACTTGGGAGGCAGAGGCAGGAGCCTCACTTGAGCCCAGGAGTTGGAGGTTGCTATGAGCTGTGATGCCATGGCACTCTACCCAGGGGGATAGCTTGAGGCTCTGTCCCAAAAAAAAAAAAAATGTA
>CAUYQV010025537.1:0-29354 GCA_963574575.1 Galagoides demidoff | reverse complement strand
GTGGGTGAAAGTTCCTTTTTAATTCTCACAACTTTCTTGTGAGTGCAAACTATGCACACATGTGATAAACACATTTATAAAAGTGGCTGGTAACAGTCACCTGTCCATACGGTCAGCGGCGGGGGGGCGGCCCGCCCGCCGCCCCGTCCCCCCACCCCCCCCCCCCGCCCCCCCTCTGGGGGGCCCCCCCCCGCCGGGGGGCGGGGGGGGGGGGGGCCCCGCTGACCGTATTTACAGGTGACTGTTACCAGCCACTTTTATAAATGTGTTTATCACATGTGTGCATAGTTTGCACTCACAAGAAAGTTGTGAGAATTAAAAAGGAACTTTCACCCACATCACCTCATTTAATTGTCACGTGAAACCTGTGAGATGCCATTTCAGCACCAACAGCTGACACATGAAGAGGCCGCATGTGGGCAAGTTGCCGGGCGTGCCCCAGGGGACCCGCTGAAAGGTGACAGCCAGAATTCACACCCAGGTCTGTGATGAGGACTCCAGGGCACCTTCAACCCTGTTCATTCTAATGAGACGGTGACATGGGTGAAGCAGGTGAATTTCTGCAGCAGACGGGCAGGGCCAGGCCGCAGAGGGCCATGGGAGGCTGCTGAGGAGGGCGGGGCCGGGCCGCAGAGGGCCATGGGAGGCTGCTGAGGAGGGCAGTGGTGTGACCACACTCAGGAAAGGTGACGGGCTGGGAACCACTCAGCTCTTCTGACTCCCGGACTCTGTTTGTGCCCCGTGCACGTTACCTGGGCTGCAGACGGGCCGTTTATTTAGTTACCTCATTGCTACTAACAGTGTCTCTGCTTTAAAGCGGAAAGGATTTAAGGTAGTTTTAAACTGTCTTACATTTTAGATCTGTAATCATACAACTAGATTTTCTCTCTCCCACCTGCTTTTGAGCCTCTAGTATAAAGTGCGTGTATCTGACATCTTCATCCCAGTCGGGTGTTTGTCCAGGACTGTGCTGACGGTGCAGGGTGACAGAGGGCAGTGCCTCTGAGAGAGCCCCGCCGAGGACGGTGCAGGGAGGGGACACGGTTAACTAAGTCACGGTGTCGGCCACTTTACTATACACACATACCCGTGTGTGTGGGCAGTGCCCAGTGTTGTACACTCGCCAGTCACACACACGCTGAACTGCTCATGCTGTTCCCTCGGGGAAAATCACTTGAGCTGGGGGAAGAGTCAGGTAGACGCTCAGTCTGCAGATTTGTACCCAGAGCTTTCATGGTTCTCTGCAGTTTTGTATGCACAGTAAAACATGTCGTGTGGTCACTTTGTGTCCAGAGGGTTTGGTCGTGGGAACCATATATGACTAAGGGCTAAGGCTACAGTTTCATGTTGCCGCCTTGCCCCAGACAGGGTGTGAAGTGCAATTCCCACGTGCTGCAAGTCAGTCTCGTTCTGGAGATTCTTCCCACTGGACCCAGGGGCCACCTCCCAGTCTGACTCCCTCTTGATGTTGCCTGACCCCAGGGGGCTATAAAAGACGCCCCAAGCATGGGCTCCTGGCCCCCTCTGATGCCCCACACATGGGCTCCTGGCCCCCTCTACACCCCACGCATGGGCTCCTGGCCTCCTCTGATGCCCCACGCATGGGCTCCTGGCCCCCTCTGATGCCCCACGCATGGGCTCCTGGCCCCCTCTGATGCCCCACGCATGGGCTCCTGGCCCCCTCTACACCCCACGCATGGGCTCCTGGCCTCCTCTGATGCCCCACCCATGGGCTCTTGGCCCCCTCTGATGCCCCACGCATGGGCTCCTGGCCCCCTCTACACCCCACACATGGGCTCCTGGCCTCCTCTGATGCCCCACCCATGGGCTCCTGGCCCCCTCTACACCCCACGCATGGGCTCCTGGCCTCCTCTGATGTCCCACCCATGGGCTCCTGGCCCCCTCTACACCCCACGCATGGGCTCCCGGCCTCCTCTGATGCCCCACGCATGGGCTCCTGGCCTCCTCTGATGATACACCCATGGGTTCCTTGCCTCCTCTGACGCCCCCCCACGCATGGGCTCCTGGCCTCCTTACTTTGGTCTTTTCCTCTTGTGGGCTTTTAATGGTTTGGCTCTCCTTCTCCTTGGTACTATTACATGGATCAGCTTGGCTGCCACCAGCAAGGCTCACTGTGCACGTCCACATTTTCAGGGCAGCTCCACATGTTAAACAAACCACCTTGAATCTGTCCCTTCTTGATCTGAGTCACTCCTCCTTCCACCTCCTTGCCATCGCCACCCCAGATCAACAAGTGTTATTTTCACAAGGAAATTATTTTACTTATAGACTTAATGATGTTCCTTATTATAGGCCGAGATGTTTACAACTTAATTAACTATAAATACCCAGTTAGCGATTAGAGCTGAGAGTACCTTCCCTGGGCATCATTCTTTGTTTTTCTTGCATTTGAGTGTTTCTCTTTGAGAAGTACACTTTTCCTGTTAAATCATTCCTATTGTCCACTTAAATCTGACACACGTTCGATTCTCCTAACACCCTAATGCTGATCAGAAAGCAGTGTGCACATTTGTCCTGTGTGATCAGGGAAACGCCTCACTGGCACCAAGGCCCCCGCAGAGAGTTCTGGGGAGCTGAGGAGCCTGTACCGGCAGACACCCTCTGCCTCTGTTGTCACCATCCTTTCCACTTTCCTCAACTTCTTCTTGGCTGATGGAAGCTCGGGGACCCATAGCCCTCACAGTCAAGTGTGAGATCAAGAGACCAGCTGGGAATGTGAGCACTGGGAATGTCACTCCGTGCTTGAGATCAGTATGTTTTCGACACCTGCCGGCAGGCCACCAGTCGCACCCGAGCCGTGTGGGGCCACATTGCAGGTAAGGTGCTGACGCCTGGTCTTCCAGAAGCATCCAGAGTGGGTTTGGATAGGCTATGCTCGTGCTGCTCTGACTAAGTTCATCCTCTCTCGCCTCTCTGCCTGGAAGTTGAATCGAGTCATGGTTTTAATATTTTGTGGGCCCAGATCTGTTGGGAGCCTGAGGAAAGCCACGGGGAGTCCTCTCCCTAAAACACCTGCCTCTGTTTACACATAGGAAAGGGGCAATCGGAAAGCAGGCACCTCCCCAGTGCCCGCCCCAGACGGCCTTTCTTAGGTCCTTAACTAAAGGGAAAACATTCCAGAAAATCTTCTGCAGCAAATTCTGAAGGAAGGAGATTCCAGATGGAGTTCCTGGGCGTTCTGCAGTCAGGACAAAGGGTGAGGGGGACACGGTGGCATTTAGGGACACAGCAAAAGAGCAGTGTGCGCATGAGCCCAGCTGTGTCCTCAGTGACCTTGGACAAGTCACTTACCCTCCCCTCTCACTGTCCTCAGCTGAAAAATGAGGAGAGTTGCAGTTTCTTGGGGATGACATGGGGATGAGGTGATGGGGGTGCCCCTCACCCTCCTGAGCCACCTTCCAACACCTCAGGCCCAGGAAGGACAGGGAGGGCAGCCTACACTGCAGTGACGCTCAAGGGAAAGCCACGCTCACTGGACTTAGAACCGTCCTTCTGGGCTAGAAGTTCTCTTCCATCAGTCCACCAAAAATAAGTGGAGGTGATGGGGACAAGGTAAATAAAAAGGGTGACAAAACCCCTCAATCTTCTTCAACTCGCCTCTCTCAAACAGCAGAGTCAAGCCCGGGCAAAGATCAGTGTTGAGGACTGGGGAGAACTCGGGCCACAGCAGAGGTCACGGAGTAAGGAAGCATGGCAGGTCCCGGGCCCCGGGCCTCTGTATTAGAACTAGCAGTGTTGGAACTCGATGACAGAATACAGGTATGGCCAGCAAGGGACAGGGCACACTGTCGTTGGGGAGAGAGGCCTGTGGCTCAGCTCCCAAACCTAAACCAAGCAAAGGTTTTGATGTCAAGAGTTAAAAAATACTGCTTCAAACTGCAAGCATTGGTGGCTCATACCTGTAATCCCAGCACTAGGGGAGGCTGAGATGGTGGATCGCCTGAGCTCAGGAATTCAAGACCAGCCTGAGCCAGAGTAGACTCCATCTGTACTAAAATAGAAAAAAATAGCCAGGTCTTGTGGCAGCTGCCTGTAGTCCTAGCTACTTGGGAGGCTGAGGCAGGAGGATCATTTGAGCCCAAAAGTTTGAGCCATGATGCCACAGCATTCTACCCAGGGCGACTGAGTGAGACTCTGTCTCAACAGCAACCACCACTACCAAGTTGCCCAGCACCTCTACCCTGCAGGCATGCTGCACTGTGGCACACATAGTTGACGGGGTGCAGAACATAGATAAGGAAGAAGGACGAGGGACGTGCTGACCTGTGAGGTGGCCAAAATCCTGATGACTAGGGTGCTGGTGGTAACAGTGCCATCTGTGGAGGCCACGTAGTCCCTCACCCTTCTGCTGCTTTTGACAGTGACAGTCGCTGTTAACAGTGTGGTCAGGTCAAGCGCGGGTCTCCACTCAGCCTGCCCTGTCTTCACTGTTCTGTGACTTTGTGGTCTCAGAGAGGCCTGTTGTCCTCCCTACTAATTCTCCAGGGAAAACACACTGAGCCTTTAAAATGAGCCTTTAAGATGGCGGCATAGTGTTTCGAGGAGGTTTAAACCTTTGTCCATTTCTATCCTAGCTATTCCAAGTGCTTGAAATATATTTGAAATTTTATTACATATTCTATCAAAACAGATGGTAACACTTCTAATGAAAGATTCAGGTGCATATAATCTTCAGCCATTGAAAGGCAGACATCTGCACGTGTGCTGTTGTTTGTGGGTGTATACACATGTTACAAACATATCAAGCTGTTTGGTGAAAACTATGTTTCTGGATTTCATTTTGCTTCTAGGAATGAAATCTGAAACAGTTCTGCGATTATTTAAGTAGATTATTTAAAGCATAACATTGATTGTGCGACTTGTTTTGTTTTTTTAAATATTTAAAGGCCCGTGAGTGGTGCGACCCTCAGACAGGGATGCTGGTTTCTAACTCGGTCTGATCTTCATTAACGACTGTTCCTTCCCTACAAGCAGAAGGGCTAAGTGGGGAGGTGCGTCTCTCTCCCAACTTCTCTCTCTTTTTGCTGTGGTAACCAGTTAGCTTTTTAATGGGATTTGTTAACTGTCAGGTAACAGGCAAATTGTATTTGGGAATCTTCACTTTGTGGAGAGCCCCAAGGATCTGGAAAAGGGCCTGTGTAAGGGACCATGTTTGTCTTAAGAGAAGGCTAAATGTGGTCCCAATTCCTTGGAGCTTATTTCACATTTTCTTTAGCTTCTTTGATTAGTTGAAAACTCTTGCAGGTCAAGCCAGCTTTTTAAAGAATGAAAGGTCTCATTCCAGGGCAAGGCCTGCTATATTTGTGAATGAATGGAAAGTTAATTGAGGAAAAGAGCCTAGTGTATTTCAGTCATTGCTAAGTTAAGTGGATCTGATAAGCTAACAAGAAAAACATTATTAACTTCCCAGGTATGTTTTCCAGGCTACCGATATCTTGAATTTCTTTTTCATGGTATTTCCCAAGGCCAGACGTTTTGTTTTTTGTTTTCACTAAATACATAAACTCTGAGAAATATATAAAGTCTTCTCCTAAAAAAGCTTTCAGAGATATACAACCAAAAATGTAATCTATTTAGTAAAAGATCTAATCCAACTTGGAACATTCACACTTAGTTCTGTAGGACAGTCACATTTTATACAATTTCTTCTCAAGTGAATGGTTTTATTTTTACTAGACATGACTATGCCGTGAACCTCTCCTTTCTGTTATTTTTAGTTTGGTTTTGGTTTTCTAAGAATTTGTGCCCTTAATTTGGGGACTCATTATTTTAAACTTCAATAATCCCAAAAATGAAAACTGAAACTATGGAATTTTTTATGCTTTTCACTTGATCATTCCCTTTCACCTAGAAAAGGGCAAGAATTTGCCCCCAACTAAGCCAAATTTATGAAAAAGTTTGATAAAAAATGGCAACTGTGTTGTGTACGCAGTGATGCCCACAGTGGCGTGACCTTTCCTGCCTTCAAGATTTTTTATATGAAACGTTCATGCCACTCTTCTAGAAACACTAACCTCATTTGTCTAAAATTCCTTTTTATTTATTTTTTTTTAGTTGAAAGGGTGGAAGCAATTTGCAAGGAGTTTAGTGTTGTGACAGTGGACAGGGGTTCGTGCTTGACTGAGTGTTCAGAAATAAATTACAAATAAAGGCAGTTCAGTTTTCTCATCTGTAGAAACAGCCAGGACATTCATGGCTTATGAGAAAAAAAGCAATAATGTGCTTACCTCCTAAGACAGAGTGAACTGCAGGCATTGAAAATGCACACACATGAAAAGGTTGAGAAAGTTGTAATAAAACAGCTTAAACAACAACTTTATCAAGATGAAACGTGGGGATCACTGAACATTCTCCCCTTGGTGTTTAGTCCTTCACTAAAATCCCAAACCACTGTTCTCACTGGCTCGCTCTGCACTTCATTCTTGCCTCTGCTGCTGACACTGAAGGATCAGAAATAAGTGTCTGGACTGATGTTGCCTGTTCACCATCTCTTGGCTGCTCTCGGAATTTAGGAGAGAGAAAGTCTGTGACGATGAACACACACGCACACACATGCTGCACAGAGTCTGACTTTTCAAAAATAACGCTGAGATTCAAATGTTGTTTCTTTGCTTTTTTATCCTAAACTGTGGGTGACACCTATTCCCAAAAGACCTTTCAACTCACCATCTCCTTCCGGCCCACCACCCCTGCTCGCCCCAGCCCTTCAATCTGGGCCCCACATGTTGCCTTTGGCCTTCCTCTAGTCAGCCTCCTGTCATGGGATCCAGATAGGAAGAATAATACGGAAAAGTGGAAAGTAAAGAGATGAAAATGTCAACAGATAGGAAGGAATGGAGAGGAAAGACTAAGACAATTCCGTACTACAAAGGCACAGAAAAAGCGGAGGAATCTGGGAAGGTTAATTACATTAGGCCTGTAAAACATTTGAGCTTTTCAGGGGAACGTTGAGAAGTGAGGAAACTGGTCGAAAAAGAGAGGTAGAGTTTACTGCCTGTGATTCGGGGCTACGTGCAAAGGCCAGTGATGGATTTGAATCCTCAGGGGCTCTAGGACACGGCCTTGTAGCGTATCTTACTTGACTAAAAACTTGGTGAAAGGAGGATCCTCAGGGCAGACATTTCTCTGCTTCCTGGGACTAGCAGTCTGAATTTGGAGACTACCCTGGAGCCCCCCACCAAAATATCCTAAGACCTCTTTTTCAGCTCTAAGTCCAAATATGGGGGCTTAAGGAGATTGAGTGTGTCTCCTCACCAGGGGGTTTGCGGAGGTCCTTCTGGGTGATTCTGGACAGCGTGGTCTATATCTGGCAGGCTGACCAACTCTGCCTATTTGTTCAGGGCAGACACAGTTCACATCTGTTCTAGCAGAATTACTAACAGCACGTCTGTCACTCTGGAAAGAGTCTGATGACAGACTCCAAGGTGATGCTAAAGTTTAGGCTCGGGGATCTCTAGGAGACCCAGTAACCTATCATCCCTTTTGAATTTGGAGGAGTCTGGACCAAAGTACCTCACAAATGGACAAAGGACATGAACTGTCTGAAATCGACCCAAAGGCTGGGGAGTCAACACAACAATTGTAAGCTAGAATCATTATCCTGTCATCTAAATAGTCAAACACAACTGCACATCTGGCTAAGGGGGAAGGCAATAAATTCAACTCTTGGGTCAGGAGTTGTCAAATTTGGAAGCATGTTTTTTTGTTTTGTTTGTGGAGCTTTCAAAAACTACTGTCCCTGGATTCCAGCCTTGGAGTTTGTGGTGAGACCTGGGACCCTCCGGTGTGAATGCTGATGTTCACCTCTGATAGTGAACTAGCTTCTTGGGGCGTGCTGAGTAAAGGTGGATCTCCACTACTGTATTCATTGCACTTCTCAAAAGGAAACAAATTTAAGTTACAGTTGATCCTTGACTAAGGTGAAGGCCGGGGACCTGGACAGCCTCCCCTCCCTCCTAACGCATGTCATCCAGAGGTTGAGTATAACTTTTAACTCCCCCAAAACTTAACCACTAAGAACCTCCAAGTGACGGGAAGCTTTACCGAGAACGTGAGCAGTTGATTAACACGCTTTTTATGTTATACATATTCTATACTGTACGCTTTCAGTAAAGGAAGCTGGAGAAAGTGCTGCTGAGAGTAACCAAGGGAGAGCAAACCTACATGCTACTCACTCAGTGGAAGCGGGTCACCACGAAGGCCTCTTCCTCGTCCTCTTCATGCTGAGCCGCTGAGGAGAAGGAGGCAGAGGACGGTGGCTCTTCTGTGTCAGGGGGGCAGAGGCAGAAGGGGACAAGGAAGGCTGGAGGGGTGGGAGAACTTTGTATATAACTGGACACAAGCAGTTTGACCCAATTTTTCAAGGGTCAACTGTACAACTAAAAAACTAACAAGAAAACGCATGGGTGCTATTGGCCTGTTTGCCACTTTGGAAAAAGGCAACAGAATATAGCCGTAAAGCACACAGAAAACCATTATCCACAAAAGAAATTTGTAGGGAGTTTATTTTAATAACAATTACCTTTGTATAAACAAGACTTTACATTCTTTTTTTTTTTTTTTTTTTGAGACAAGACAGCTCACAGCAACCTCAAAGTCTTGGGCTCAAATGATTCACTTGCCTCAGCCTCCAGAGTAGCTGGCACCCACCCCAATGCCCTACTAATTTTTAGAGACTGAGTCTCACTCTTGCTTAGGCTGGTCTTGAACTCCTGAGCTCAGGCAATCCTCCCCTGTAGGCCTCCCAGCATGCTGGGATTACAGGCGTGAGCCACCGTGCCTGGCCTTCATTTTCATATCTGACCATCAAGACAACTCATGTAGGAGGACTGTCATAACCACCAAAGAAAGCGGGGCTCAGAGAGTGGTCAGCCCAAGCTGGTAGATGGCTATTATTATAAAGCCTCAGGTAAACTGTAGAAATACAGGGAAAAAGCATCTATCACCAAAAACAGTATCTTAATGGAATCCAGTTACACATCTTTTATTTCCGTGTAGACTTCATAATAAATAGCCAGGAGGACCTCAAGTCCAGCTTTCTTTGCCAGCTTATCTAGAATATTCTAAACAGTAAGGTCAATTAAATGGGTAGTTGAGGTATGGTTTTGTAAGAATGCATCACTTAGGGACTTGTTATAATTTAATAACCTTATAAATGGGAAAGTCTGCAGATTCTAAAGTCCATTTCTCCCAGTGCTGTTGAAGTCTCCTTTCTTTTACTAAATCTTCCAGCATTCAGACCCCAGGGTTTTAAAGATAGATAATCCTTAAATAACTGAATGGAATTGTTAGTAAGCCTGAATCTTTCCTTCCCTAGGTAATAAATTTAATTCCTTTTATATATTCAAATTTGAAATAACTTTAAAATTTCTACTGTTGGTGACACTCTCCTTGAAACACTTCAAATTCTCATACTGTCTTTTAAACATACAGGCAAACTTGCCTCTCAGGCTAAGGTTAACTACCTCACACCAGACTATCCACCCTCACACAGCGGCCCTTCTATAAGACACCTCTGCTCTGGTGTCTTTATGAATTTTCTTACTTCTCTTACTAGATGACATATTTTTACTTAAATTAGCACCCAGAAAGAGAATGACTTAACACGTGTGATGTTGTGATTTTAACAAGTCTTAACATTGTACTTTATTTTGTTCTTTATAGAAAAAATATCTATGATTTATTGATGTACTTACGTTGTTCTTCATAAACTAAAATGTCTTTCACTTCCTCCTTCCTCTTTTTCCAATCCTCCACCTCTACCCCAAAGTCCATCTCACCCTGTAGGTAAGATTCTAGTTTCTTAGAAGTAATAAAGCCAGCTACCTTTAAAATTTGACCATTCATCTATTTCTGCCGTGATCTGTAGGACTTAAGTTATTTGAAAATTTTCATTAGTTAAAAATTTTTCTTGCCAACCAAGTTTTATTTGAAATATAAAGGATTGAGTTTCCGCTTTTCTTTTTATCAGCAAAATGCCTATTAATCATTTCTATTTTATATGAACATGGCTCTATTAAATTTAGAAAGCGTAATCATATAAAACTAAGTAAAATGCGCAGGGCTTTTTGAATAATATGAAAAGTAAATTACATTTCCTTTTTCTTTGAGAGGTGAAACATTTTTCTAGATTTGGACTAGTAATTATACACTTATCTTTTGCAGGTTTTTTTGTAAAATAAGTAATAATCATTTAAATTGCTTTTGATTAGCTGGGCCATGTGCAGGTTAAATTCCCCAGTAGTGTATGGATAGAACAACCTTTAACATATCTTTAAACATGGATAGGATCAGCTGATCAGTTTTCAAATAAGGGGGCTGTTCAAGTCCACTTAAAGTCAGCACGTTTTTCTCCGAGGCTGACAACCGGTACAGAAAATCTTGTCCATGTAAATATCCAATGGAATTATCAACAATCACATTAATAATGCTAATGAAAACGTGCAGAGGGAGACAATTAGTTCACACCATTTGGGTTTATTTATTTAGCAGTGAGCATTGTTTAACATGTCAGTGCCGAGAAACAGACACGGCCATAAAGAGGCTTAACATTACTAATAAAACAATCAGTATCAAAATATTTTATGTAACCATTTGTCGGTGTTCATATAATAATCTGTCAGCTCCGTGATTTGCTTATTATGTGAATTAACTCCGAGATCGTTCTGAGACCGACTTGGGTGACACCCGTTTAACTGCTGCTGATTTGGGGGCTTTTAATCGGTATTTTTGGTAAGGAGCTGTCAGGCTGATCCGAGGACCTTCGGGGGAAGCCAATGAACGTCACAAACTGGCTACAAGTTAGAGTCCTGGTGGCTCCGTGGGGATTCTAACACTTCTCCCCTCCTACCATTTATTTCCTTCCTGCCCCTCCCCTTCAAAAAATTCTTTTTAACATAGTAACTGTTACTGCATCTCTAAATTTCCCTGCAATCGCTGGGAGTCACGCCCCAGGCAGGACAGGGGTGAAATTTAAACTCGCCTCTCTCCGCGGGTCGCAGCACCTGCCCGCGCCCCCGCCTCCCGCACTGGACCAACACGTTCCTTTTCTCCGCTGCGCAACTTCCGCCCTCCGGGCAGCGGGACCCCCGGCGGGCCGGGGGCCGAGGGGGCCGAGACCCCTGCGGCGGCCGCTCCTGCGTGTCCGGGCGGCGGGGGCTCCCGCGGTGCGCCCCAGCCCCCGCGGCGGCGAGCAGGTGGGAGCCGGGACCCCCGACGGCCGCTCGCGCCCCCCGCGCCAGGGCAGGGAACGGTGCGCGGCGCTCCTCCTGCGTCCACCTGCAAAGGGGCTACCTGCCCTGCCCCCCTGGGGAGCGAGAGCCCAGCACGGCGCGGCCTGGAGCCGGCAGGACCCGGCAGGACCCGGCCAACGGTCTTAGTTCTTTCCTGCGGGGAGACTCGGCCACTAGCTTTAAGAATGAGAGCTTTAAGAATCTCAGGAATGGAAGAAAAAGTATCCAATGTACACAGCCCTTTTATGAAACTAATCTATAGCTCTCAAGCAAAAGATACAACTTAATTCTAACCCAAAAATATGGGGAGGGGGTGGGGAAGGGGAGGGGAGAAGGGTGGATGGGTGGTGGGAGGGTGATGGGAAAGATTACTTATATATCTGTCTAACAAGGGTACAAGTGAACTTTTCTAGAACTAGAATATAAATGTGTTGATACAATGACCAACCAAATGACAGGAAAGTTATGTTAACCAGCTTGATGAAGGTGTTTCAAATTGTATATGAAACACGACAATGTACCCCATGTTTGCATCAATGTATACAGAAATCAATTAATAAAAAAAAAAAAGAAAATAGGTATAGAAGGAACATTTCTTAAACTGACAGAGGCCATCTACAGCAAACCACAGCCAATATCGTATTGAATAGAGTAAAACTTAAATCATTTCCACTCCGATCAGGAACCAGGCAAGGATGACCACTTTCTCCATTGCTTTTTAATATTGTAATGGAATTCTTAGCCTCCACAATCAGGCAACAGAAGGCAATCAAGGGGATCCAAATAGGACCAGAGGAGACCAAACTTTTACTCTTTACAGATGATATGATTATGTATCTCGAAAATCCCAGGGACTCAACTACAAAACTCCTAGAAGTGATCAAGGAGTACAGCAACATCTCAGGATACAAAATTAACACTCACAAATCTATAGCCTTCATATATATCAAGAATAGTCAAGGGGAAAAAACAATCAAGGACTCTATTCCCTTTTATAATAATGCCAAAGAAGATGAAATATCTGGGAGCGTAGCTAACTAAGCACATGATCTCTGTAAAGAGAACTATGAAACTTTAAGAAAAGAAATAGCTGAAGATGTTAACAAATGGAAAAATATACCATGCTCATGGCTGGGAAGAATCAACATTGTCAAATTACCCATACATTGTCTATACTACCTAAAGCAATCTACAGATTTAACGTGATCCCTATTAGAGCACCTTTGTTATACTTTAAAGACCTGGAAAATTTAGTACTTCGTTTTATATAGAAACAGAAAAAACCTCGAATAGCCAAGACATTACTCATAAATAAAAACAAATTGGGAGGAATCACACTTCCAGACTTCAGACAATACTACAAATCTATAGTCATCAAAACAGCATGGTACTGGCACAAAAATAGAGAGGTAGATGTAGGGAATAGAATTGAAGACCAGAAGGTGAACCCAGACACTTATTGTCATTTTACCTTTGGTAAGTCTATCAGAAATATAAATTGGGGGAAAGATTCCGTATTCAACAAATGGTGCTGGGTGAATTGGCTGGCGACTTGTAGAAGGCTGAAACTGGACCCACACCTTTCTCCTCTAACAAAAATTGACTCTCACTGGTTAAAGACTTAAACTTAAGACATGAAACTATAAAAATTCTTAGAGAGAGTGCAGGGGAAACACTTGAAGAAATTGGCCTAGGAGAATACTTTATGAGGAGGACAACCCGGAGCAATTGAGGCAAGATTAAGAATACATTACCGGGTTCTGATCAAATTAAAAAGCTTCTGCACTGCTAAGAGCACACTAAATAAAGCAAACAGACAGCCCTCAGAATGGACGAGGATTTTTGCAAGTTATATTTCCAACAAAGGTCTAATAACCAGAATCAACAGAGAACTCAAACTTATTAATAAGAAAAAAACAAGTGATTCCATTTCATTGTGGGCAAGAGATATGAATAGAAGCTTCTCTGAAGAAGATTGGCTCATGGTCTATAGACCCATGAAAAAATGCTCATTATCTTTAATCATCAGAGAAATACAAACCAAAACCACTTTGAGATACCATCTAACTCCAGTAAGAATAGCCCACATCACAAAATCTCAAAACTACAGATGTAGGCATGGTTGTGGAGTAAATTTAAAAGAATAGAAATTATTCCATATATCTTCTCAGACCATCATGGAATAAAAGTTGAACTCAGCAACAACAGGAATTTGCAGTCTTGTACAAAAAAATGGATGTGGAGTAAAGGGAACACTTCTTCACTGCTGGTGAGAATGTAAGCTAGTACATTCCTTTTAGAAGGAAGTTTGGAGAACACTCACGAATCTAAATGTAGACCTGCAATTCCTCTTCTAGGTGTATTTCCAAAGGACCAAAAATCATTTGGCAACAAAGATATTTGCACCAGATTGTTCATTATAGCTCAAATTCATAATTGCCTAGTCATGGAAGAAGCCCAAGTGCTCGAGCCATGAATGGATGAATAAATTGTGTTATATGTATACCATGGAATACTATGCAGCACTAAAAAAATGAAGACTTTATCTCTTTTATGTTTACATGGATGGAGCTGGAAATTATTCTTTTTAGTAAAGTATCTCAGGAATGGAAAAAAACAGCCAATGTACTCAGTACTACTGTAAAACAAATTTATAATGACTCACACTTGCATCAGAAAAATGAAACCCAAAAATAGCCTCAGAAGAAGAAGGGAATGGGTAAGAGAGGGAAAGGTAGGGGACTAGGTTGATAGAGGGAGGGTTAGGAGGAGGACCACACCTATGGAGCATATTGGAAGTACAAGTTGGATCTATCAGGTGTAGAACACAAATGTCTTAACACTGTAATTGGGCAAATGAGGTGTAGGCTATGTTGCTTAGTAGCTTGCAAGCACTCCAGTTTGTATAAATAATCAATACATTGAATCTTATCATAGCATAAATGTATGCATTTATGTACAAATGATCTATGTACAAATAACTTAATAAAAAAAATTAAGTAGGGCGGTGCCTATGGCTCTGTGAGTAGCGTTCCGGCTCCATATACTGAGGGTGGTAGGTTCAAACCCAGCCCCAGCCGAACTCCAAGAAAATATAGCTGAGCATTGTGGCGGGTGCCTGTAGTTCCGCCTACTCCAGAGGCTGAGGCAAGAGAATCACTTAAGCCCAGGAGTTTGAGGTTGCTGTGAACTATGATGCCATGGCCCTCTACCAAGGGTGACAAGTGAGAATTTATCTCAAAAAAAAATCCATGAATGGATTAATAAATTGTGGTATATGTATAGCATGGAGTACCATGCAGCATTAAAAAAAAAAGAAGACTTTACCTCTTTTATGTTTACATGAATGGAGCTGGAAAATATTCTTCTTAGTAAAGTATCTCAGTAATGGAAAAAAAAATATCCAATGTACTCAGAACTACTGTGAAACCAATTTACAATCACTCACACAAGCATCTGATAAATGAAATACAACCATAGCCTAGGATGAAGGAGGAAAGGGGAGGGAGAAGGGAAGGGAGGGGTATGGGTCAAAAGAGGGAGGGTTGGTAGGGGGACCACACCTATGGAGCATATTGAAAGTATAACTTGAATCTATCAGGTGTAGAACACAAATGTCTTAATGCTGTAACTGGGTAAATGAGGTGTAGGCTATGTTGTTTAGTAGGATGTAAGCACTCCAATTCGTGCATATAATCAACACATTGAATCTGATAACGGCATAAATGTATTTATGATCTATGTACAAATGACTTAATAAAAAATTAAGTGAAAATACCTTATATTTAGTTTAATATAGCTACAGTTGATTACATATAGAAGGAGTATTTATATAAATGTGAATATACATGAGTCAGGATACACATATATTTCCTTGCTCTGACAATTGAGAGAGCATAGAATCAATGACACCAGTGTAGCAAGAAGCACAACTAGCACCCAGATTTTCATTTCCAATGTAATTCTCCAATAAATGGAACCAGGGCTCCTAGGGAAAATGGGCCAGTAAATCTATATGATGATCCTGGAGAAACTTGTAGTGCCAGAACACAAAGAAACATACAATACTGATGTAAATGTGCTCAAAACTTGATAGAGGTATGTCAATGATTGGAAGTCAACCAGAAAAACACTCCATGCTCAAAGATGGAATAACCTGAGCAAGAAAATAAGGTAGTGTTAGATTATAACCCAAAGTATAAAGTGCATGAGTCCGTACTGACATAAATACATTATTAAATAAATAGATTGCAGTAGGGAGACAAATGTCCCATAAAGAATAATTCTGAATAAATTATAATATATAGATACTTTACCATAACTGTCCATCCAAGTGTGGACTGCATCTAGTAACTTCCTTTTAAAGAGTATAGTACTGGGAGTGGGATGAATAACTTCATTGTAGATAAAATTGATACTTACCTACCTCAAGCTAGGTGATCAAGGTCAACATCAACAGTAATAACTCATGCTGATAGTATGTATGCTTGAAATGATGAGATAAAAAGTATCCAATGTACTCAGTCCTACTATGAAACTAAATTATAGCTTTCATAACCAATTATAGCCCAAGAATATGGGGAAAGGGGAAAAGGAGGGGAGGGAAAAGGGGAGGATGGATGGAGGGAGAGTAATTGGTGGCACCACACCTACGGTGCATTTTACAAGGGTACATGTGAAACTTACTAAATGTAGAATATAAATGTCTTAACACAATAACTAGGAAAATGTCATGAACGCTGTGTCAACCAGTTTGATGAAAATATTTCAAATTGTATATAAAACGAGCACATTGTACCCCATGACTGCATTAATGTACACAGCTATGATTTAATAAAAAAAAAATTACACTTTACCTTTGTGGTCTACTTCCCCAAACTCCATAACCCTAATTTAATCATGAGAGAAATACCAGACAACTCATATTTGAGGGACATTCTACATAATACCTGACCAGTATTCCTCAAATCTGTCAAGGAATGACACCATCAAGAGAAACCTAAGGAGACATGATGAGTAAATATAATGTGGTATCCTGGATGGGACACCGGAACAGGACAAGTACATTGGATGAAAACTAATGAAATCTGAATGAAATATGGACTTAAGCTAATAATAATGTATAAGCATTGTTTCATTAATTGTAGCAAACACACAATATGAATGTAAAATGTCAGTAATAGGGAAAAATTTGGTGTGGAATATGTTGGAATTCCATATTGTCTTAATAATTTTTATGTAAATATAAAACTATGTTTAAAAACTACTTTAAAATAAGTCACAGGAGCTGAAGCTGTCTAGATACAGGACTACATTGAGAAATGGGAGCAAGCGTCTAAGTGAAGCAAGAAGACAAGAACTTTGGTAGGTTCACTCAGGTCAAGGCACATGAAGAAGGCAAATAGCTATAGGGGAAATGTTTGAAGGTAGCTCATCAGTATTTGAATATGTAGAGAAAACCCTAATTTAGCTGGCAAAACCAAAGTTACACACATGCATGCACACACATGCACACACACATGCACACTCATACACATATTTGAGATTCAATTCACATTTCTCAAATAAAGAATTTGATGTGTTTCATGTATTTCAGCTTGTTAGCAATACCAGGATGCTCTTTCTTATACTCTTCGAATTTCTAGGGCAAATTCTAAAGAACATAAAGTATAGTGACTCAGAATCTTAAGGCAATTTATTTGATATAATGATGCCCACTTGGGTGGCATGTAAGGCAACACATAAATATTAATTTTTTGTTGTAAAGAGATCATTATAACTAAAGAATTATATATGGAATTTAAAAGATACCCTTTCTATCCCATTTCACATTCCACTGTCTGTTTTATCTTTTTCATACCGCCTTAACCACTACTGGGAATAACAAGGGGTAGGAGAATATCAAGAGAAACAGGAGGTCAGAGTACATTTTTAGCCTTCACCCTCCAACCAGAACCCTTCTAACATAAGCATCATTTCCCAAGCTCTCAGCACTTTGAGACATTCAGTTTAATAACTTGTAGTTTGGGTCCTTTTATTAACGTGTAGCATTACAAAATTAAATAAATGGTGAATTAACCTAGTTCTTCTTCTTCTTTTTTAAATCTTTTTGTGACACAGTCTTGCTCTCTTGCCCAGGTAGAGTGCAAGAGTGCAGGGGCATCATTGTAGCTCACTGCAACCTCAAACTTCTGGGTTCAAGCAATCCTTCTCTGCCTTGGCCTCCTGAGTATCCTGCCGCCATGCCTGGCTAATATTTCTACTTTTAGTGAAAATGAGGTCTACCTCCTGCTCAGGCTGGCCTCGAACTCCTGAGTTCAAACAATTCACCCACCTCAACCTACCAGAGTGCTAGGATTACAGGTGTGAGTCACTGAGCCCAGCCAACCCAGATCTTATATGTCAAAAAATGTGTGCAGCCTACTCCTGAGGTGCTGTTTACTAAACTAAAATATAAGATAGAAGTCTATAACATGATTTTCTTCTGGAACAAATGATTTTGCAACTTCAATAAGGAGGTGGAAAATTCACTGGGAGAACATTAGCTTTGCAAAGAATCTTGGATGTCTTCTAATCTAAATTTCTACCAGATGCATAAAACCATTCTTGAACATTCCTGCCAAGTGGGTTTCTTTTTGAGCAGGTCCTGAAAGGAAGGTATCTTCAATTAATTGCTAGAAAGTTCCAAACAGTAAGCCAAATCTCTAACTTCTTTTAACACCTGAATTGATCTGCTCTGTGGAGGTACTCCAAGTAAACACTACCACTCCTTTGCCAGATAGGCCTTTAATTATTAGAAAAAAAAAGTCTACAAACCTGTTTTTAGGCTAGAGTATTCTTTATTCTTTTAATAATTGTTCTGTGTCTATTGTAAAACACTTACCATCTAAGTTACTTTTCAGGTTGTCTGAGACCATCTTAATTGTGGCATTCTAATATGACCCAAATCTCCAACAAAATCTATCACGTAAAGAATAAAATATACAGGCCATCCTTGCTCTGGATACCATGCCTGTATTTAATGGGGCCTAATATTTCATTCCGTGTGTGTATGCTATAACCTCACATGACTAGATCATTTTGAACTTTAGTATGTTAAAATCAGTGTTGCTTTCACATATGGTAATGTTAAACCACATAACCAATTACATGTGGTATCTGAATTTTTGATACAAAACTTTATATTTGACCATATTCAATTTCATCTTGCTAGATTTGGCTGTTTTTACAGCCTCTAAGGACTTTTTGGATTTTTGCCAGTGACAAACAGTGCATTTAGTCTGCTTTCTAATTCTGTATTATTTACACAGAGATGAGCATGCTATTTTATATTTTCATGCTAGTCATTGAAAAAACTTCAATGGGACAGATCTGAGGTTAGAAACCTCTGTCTACAACTGGCACATAGTTGAACACTATCAGTTTAAATTACTAACCCATCTACTGTCCGATCATTATCATCTAGCTTATGTTACTCCATTTTGTTCTCAAGGACATTTTGAGAAACTGTCAAATGCTTTGGTGAGGTGCACAATGTTTATTGCCTTCTGAGACCTCTAGGAGGCAGCTCAACAAGTCAGTCATCCTCCAGTGCAGCTGAAGCCCAAATGGCTTATGTGCTTGCCAATTTGTAGATATGCCATATGTATTAGACCACTGTGGAGTAATTTAATGAAGGAGAGTTTCAAATATTAGCTGTACCTTGAAAGAAAGAAAGGCAAGGTTCTAAATTGCAATTATTGATTTGTGACAGAGCTGATTCTCACATGTGTATTTTTGTGTAACTTCCTCCAGGGTGAACAGCAATAGCAGCAGAGATGTATTCATTTAACAAGAACTAATGTGCCTCCTGAATACCACTCAGAAGGTCAGGTAGTATATAATTTATTATAAATTACTATGATATATTAATAGATAGATAAGTATAGTTTAATAGACCCCAGAGGAGGCAGTATAGTGTACTGATGAAGAGCACACACTCTGAACCTTAGAACTGTGTTCAAATCTTGACTCTGTCACTTATTAGCAGTGTGAACTTGCATAAGTCACTTAATCTCATTTAGTTTATTTCCTCACCTATAAACTGGAAAAAATAATACTGCTTTCTTATAGGGTTGTTATGACAATTGAACATAACAATGAATACGTGGGCTATTATTGCTATTCTAACGTAACAGAGAAATCAATTTAGTCTGACAAGACAATTTTGTGAAATTGATACTAGAGTGAAGTAATCATCTTTTCCTTTCTTGCTTACTCATCAATTCTTCTAATAATGAATTACAGAGTCTTTCTAAAATTACCTTATGATTGTTAACCTACACATTTGGCCAAGAAATCGTAATTTGGATTTTTAAAGTACTCTCTTAAAGAGTCCAAATCTGTGCTCAGATATGTCATTATAGCTGGAACTATATGCCTCAATTCATACCTATTTGGCAAGTAATGTTGTCCTTATATGGTGGGACAAACAACTTCTTAAGGTTGAGTTACCCAAACTTTTGAGTTTATTTCTAAAGCAGCTTTTGCCAAGGGATTTTACCCATTATCAAAGTATCTAAAAACCTAGGTAAGTATATGCATCACCTGATGAAGCTTGCTTCGGGATGGCTACAGTCTGATCTCTGCCAAATCATGTGTCTTGTTTTTAGAAAACTGCTTTTCCCCTAAATTCTCCTAATAGATTTCTGACAAGATGGTAGTATGAGAGAAGGTTCTTAATTCTTGTCTTTCCTTCAGTAAATAACAGTAGTTACCACAGGGAAACAAAAATTGAGCAAAACCTGTACAAATAATGACAGAAAAACTCTCAAGGAATTTATGAAAGACATTATAAGGCCATATTGAAAGATGTCACCAATATGAGTAAGTTCTGTGACATCCTTGACAAATCTGAAAATACTGGCAAAAATACATTAATATCATCTAGTTTAAAAGAGTAAGGACTGGAGATTGGGGCGGGCAATGGAAATGACTGGGATGAGAACCTCTTAAAAGTTGAACCTTGCATAATCTCATTGTATTTAAACCTCCTCCCAGTATATATATTTTTTCTTTTGTATTTCAGTCTCCGTAGAGACTGTCAAAAATTGCCAATCCCTACTATATTTCAAGTCATCATGGTGGTGTATTGGGAAAAGTTTTCAATTAGTAATAATCATGCCTCAAATAAACCACATTGGCTACAATACTGCCACTGCACAAAGCTGGTCTCCCAGTATATTTTTTAAATAAAATAATACTAAGTTAAAAATATCAAAATTACCAAATAGTTTACATTTTTTACATGTATCATATTATGTTGTATGACAAACATTTTTTAGTAGGTCAGTCTGGTTCTATGGCTAGACTTATCAATTCATTTGAGGATAATATGAAAGCCTGAATTTGAATCCCTTGGTAAATGTGAGACACAGGAAAATGGATCTCCTGACACCCCAATCTTTGCGCTAGATCTTGAGAACAATTACTCTTTTTATTCCTATTGTAACAAGGCAGATCATCAGAATTTGGAGCAAGCCATCCCCTCTTAGAGGGAAACCTAGTCACACCCAAATATAGGTGTCTCTTGATCATGGTTTCTCAAATACAGTAGTCTCAACCTGATTCAAGAGTCTCTATGTTCCAACATTGTAGATTTTCTCCCTCCTGCCCCTGCCCCCATAATATAAGTTCTAAAAGATATATGATACCTGAAGCAAAGACCAAAAGATCAAATGAGGAAATCTGTCTTAGGGGTGAAGTTCTCCTACTGGGTTTGCCCTGGCCCTAGCTCCCTTCTCATTACCTCATCTTGTTGTATCACAGAGCCAATAGTAATACAAACTTAACACCTCTCAGCCACCCAGTATAAGTTTAGGGAGGGTGTGACAACCCACTGAGCAGCGAAAGGACACAAGAATAGCTCCACTCTTATTAGAGACAGCGAAATAGCAGATGAGGATATACCCTTCTTGATTCAGTGATGAATAAATGGATAAATTGTGGATCAACTGTAAATGAAAACATGAAACAAAAACAGAGCCTGTAAAATAAGACTGCAACATAATGGGAGGAAATTACATCATGTCAGAGATATAGGAAGAATAGTTAAAAGAAATAAAAAAAAGAGGACAAAATAAATTTATAAGCAAATATTAATAAACAAGAAAGCAGATGGCTTGGTGCCTATAGCTCAAGTGGCTAAGGCGCCAGCCACAGACACCAGAGCTGGAGGGCTTGAATCTGGCCCAGGCCTGCCAAACAATGACAACTACAACCAAAAAGATAGCTGGGTGTCGTGGTGGGCACCTGTAGTCCCAGGTACTTGGGAGGCTGAGGCAAGAGAATCACTTAAGCCCAGGAGTTGGAGGTTGCTATGAGCTGTGACACCATGGCAGTGTACCCAGGGTGACAGCTTGAGGCTCTGTCTCAAAGAAAACAAAAACAAACAAATAAACAAACAAAAAAACCCAAGAAAGTAGAGAAACTGTAGACTTCAAAAAATCAAAGACTTACATCTTTTCAGGGAGAAAACAAAACATATTAAAAAGTAGATAATAATTTGGCAAAACTTTAATTAAGGAATTATCTGTTCCTTTAATATTTGAAAGAAATTCATCACAAAACCGGCTAAGGCAGGCCTCAGAAAATATCCGCTTTCTCCTATGGAGAATGATTTATTGCTATTTTCTATACCTCCAGTTTTGGTACTTATTTTCATATCAAATCATCCTCGTCATTATAATTTTAAAATTTATTATGGCAGGTATTGCTTTTGTCAAACACCCAGCATCATATAGCAGTAAAATAATAAATTACTGTTTCCTAAGTTGGGGTTCTGAGTAACCCTATAATGGGTCAAATGTTATTGTGTTTAACAGAAAAAAAAAGTGGCTCCTTACTCAAATAACTTTTGGACATGCTGACTTAGACAAGATAGTTTTTTTTTTTAAATGGAAGAACCTACTTATTTAAAAAAAGTAATAGCAGCCAACATTTACTGCACACTGAGTTTCCAAGAGGGATTTTAGTGTACAGCATTTTGCAAACTTACTTGCTCATCTCCCAGAGAATGTTTTTTTCTCAAAATGAAATTTGGAATTGCTACAGCAAACATATTCTGGTTATAATGAGAAGAAAGACAAAAATGTCACTGCCACCTTTATTACCTTTATTATTTAGCAACTGTTATAGAAATATTTAACCCAGGCAGTCAAAAAGTATGTTATAAATTTTGGAAAGAAGAACATATACTTATCACATTATTGATATGATTACTAGGAAAAACACAAAAGGATCAACTGATTATCTCTGAAATTAATAATTTCAATAAATTGCCAATTTAAAATAATCTTTGAAAATAAATTATTCTCTAGAGCTCCCATTAGCAGTATTAATGTGTTCCCTATGTGTCTGTATTATCTAGAAATACATTTATTTTAAGATACACAGGATTTAATTAAACAAAACTCTCTTGAAGTTTATAAAAAGCTTTTTTAGAATGTGGCAACATACCATGTTTCTGGAAAGCAATGCAATTTTGTAGTTATCATCAATATACAAATTTAAGACAATCCCAACTAAATTCCCAATTTATTTTTTGTGAAAACCCTATAAATGGTAAAGTTCATCTGGTAAAATAAACATGTCAGAAATTATAAAAAGCTAAAATAAAAAAGATTGAAGGGGGATTCAATCTAACATGAGAAATCGTATTTCTAACTCAGTAACTATAGGCTGGTGCACGAGGGATATGATGTTCATTGGAACTAAAGATAATCCAATCAGAATAAGAATAAAGTCTAGGTGCATATGTGTGTCTGTGTATATATGTATGTATATATATATGTATATATATATGACATTTCAAATATAGGGGGAAGATAACAACTGGCTAAACTTTGGGGGCAAAATATTTAGAATACCAAACCAATATATCAAAATAATTTTAGATCAGGCAAATAAAATTTTTAAATAAAACCATAGAAGTTAGAGAAATACAGGGTAAGATTTATATAATCTTAACATGACTCTAGAGCCAGAAGGCAAAAAGGAAAAGATTTATCCATTTTAAAATTTTTTATTTTTTTTAGCCATTTTTAATGCATTTTTCCCTGTGCACAAGAGAAGTAACTGATAAAGTCAAAAGATACACTTTTCTTTATACATAGCAGTTAAAAGTAATGCAAACATCACATGACACTTTCAGCGAAAGTTACATTTCCAATTTCAAATCAAAATGCATATTAGGGTATCTTTTTGGGAGAAGTTGAGAAGGAAGTCTTAGGTAAAAAGCATTTTCCTGGCATTACTACACTGATCCTTCAGGCTGCACAAAGATTAAGGTCATATACATACAGTCAATCTGCAAATGTTGACACAACATTACACTGTAAATTTTCTGTACAATTAAATGTATACTTAGAGATACCAGGATAAACATTTCTACTATGTATTAACTGAACTTTCCTAGCCAACATTTTCACTGAGTTTATCAAAGATGCTGTAAGATTCTATAAAATTTTGAGACACACCTAGCTGCAGAAATATTTCTTGTACTCGTTCTCATGTTGATTACAGATAATATGCTCAGAGATTCTATTATAGTATTTTTAGATGTATAGTTCCAATTGTGCTTAATGTAATGTGTATAAATATAGCAAAAAAGATCACTGAATATTATAAATCTTACAGCATTTTGCTAGCAAAAATACATGCCAAAGTCACAATAAGCAATATTGTACCACAAATTAGAGAGCTTCAAATAATTTGTTTTTAATATCTTCATTCTACATTAAATTACTATCATAGGCTAATGTTTAAAATGCAAATAAATTGGACATCTGTAGGACAAAACTTGTTCACCCAACTGTGAAAGTTGATACCTGTTTCCAAAAATCACAATAAAAGCAGAATAAACAGAAGAGTATGCATGCAACACCTTTAAGTGAAACAAAATTGATTTCCATCATTCAAAACAGAGAGGGAAGGAAGCCAAAGGAAAAGGAGAAAGTAAGAAAGGAAACAAAGAGGGAGGAAAGAAAGGAGACAGGAGGAATGGAGAAAGGGAGAAAAAAAGGCAAAAGAAGGAGGGAGAAAGGAATGTAGGAGGAAGGCCTCCACCTTAAAATGCATATTAGATTTATAACTAGACAGATTTAAAAGAATCAAAATGAAAGTAAAGCACTATTTCGTGTGTTTCAAGATTTAAGAGCCATTATCAAAAATAAGATACAATTTTTTCAAGGTACAGAAATGTAATTACGATGGCTGGGAGCCCAGCAGCCTCTCAATGGCTGCATTGATGTCTCCTCCTGTTGCTATTAGAGCCTGCAAGTTTGCTTCACGGTTTAAGAACCCCATTGCGTTGAGCTGTTCCAGTTGTTGCTGAAACCGGACTTCTGGATTCGGCAGCTGTGGAGGATTTGCTCCAGCCAGAGCCTGCACCATCTGCTGAATGAACTGCTGGTTGGGTCCAGATTCTGATGTTGGACTCGTGGTTTCACTGGGTGCAGAGCTGGACACAGTGGGCCCAGTGGGCCCACCAGAGCTGGTGGAGCCAGGGGGACCTGCTGGGCCAGTGGGTCCTAAGGGCCCAATGGGGCCTATGGGGGTAAAAGGGACTATAGGGCCTATTGGGCCTATGGGAGTGACTGGGCCTACAGGGCCTATGGCTGTTCCCAGCACCCCCACACCCACACCTGGAGTGAAGCTTGGAATGAGGCCAGGTGCTTCAGTGGCTAATGTCTGTAGCCCCTGCTGAATTTGCATTAAAGCTTGCATTGCTCTTGGGTTTGACATGGCTGATAGTGTGTCTGGATTCTGCATCTGCTGCAGGAAAGCCGGGAGCTGTGGACGCATCTGCTCTTGCAGCTGAGGATTTGCAGTAAACAGCGGGCTATTCAGCATCATCTGTGCAGCCAAATCTGGATTCTGGCTCAGTGACTGCATCATGCTTCTCATATAGGGCGCAGACAGCATATTCTGAATCAGCTGGGGGTTTTCAGTTATCTGTTGCAGCAGGCTCTGCATTCCTGGGGTACTGAAGATACTGGCAACATAATTAGCTGCAGCCACAGTGTTCCCCGTGGCATTACTGGAGCTAGTGCCAGAGCCACCGCCACTACTTGTGGTCGTGCTGGTGGTCGTAGAACTCTGGGTAGCTGGTGGAGGCGCCCATGGATTGGGTAGTGGATCTCGATTTTCTGTACGGGAAGGCTGCGTACCTTCCCCGGAGGAGGAACTGCTCCCCACTGTGGCAAATGGATTACCCCCAAACTGCTCTTGTGCTGCATTCAGCATTGGTTCTTGAATGTCAGTGTACATGCGCCTTAAAGCATTATAGCCCCCTGGGATGCTTTCGAGATTGCTAAGAGCTAGGTCTTGATTTCTCATCATCTCTTGCATCATGGCTGGATTCCTGGCAATTTCAAGGGTCTGTCTCATTATATCTGGGTTGTTGAGCAGGTGACTGATTTCTGGGTTTCTCTGAATCAATTGTTGCATCTGTGGATTGGCCATAATGAGCTGCCTCATCAGATCGGGATTCGAAAGCATGCTCTGAACAAAGGGATTTTCCATAATTTGAATCATCATCTCTGGGCTGGCCATGAGCTGCTGCTGCATCTGACTCTGGAGCTCAGAGAAGTTGGTAGAGCTCAAGCCCAAGCTGCTAAGGCCTGCAAGTCCTCCCAGGCTCCCCAACCCAAACGGGTTGCTATTTGTGGAAATAGGTGTGGAGTTACTCCTGGGAGTTGACGCGGAGGTAGTGTTAGTTCCCGCGGCATTGCTAGGCTGTGTGGACTGGCTCTGAGGTCGGTTTTGGCTTTTGATAACAAGGTGAACAGTCAGTCCATCATGGATGCCGTGCTGGATCAAGGTATCTTGATCTTTTAAGATTTTTCCGGCAAAAATGAGCACTAGCTGATCGGTTTGGGATTTGAAGCGTTTCGAAATCGCTTCCTTAAACTGCTGGACCGAGCTATTCTCGGGCACTGCGAATTCCTCTTTCTCTTTCGGGGTCTTCACAGTGACTTTGATGATTTTGGGCTCAGCTGCGGCGGCTGCTGAGCCTTGGGCCGCAGCAGGGCCGGGGGAGGGGCGCGGGGGGCCGCTGCTCTCTCCGTTCTCAGCCATGGCGGCCGCGGTGACGCAGGCGGGCCGGGAAGGCGCGGGCGACAAGAGAAAGCGAAGGAAGGAGGAAGGAGGCGCCGCCGCAGAGGGCTGGGCTGGACCCGGCGGGGAGCGCGGAGCACCGTACCTCTGTGATGAAGACTGCGGTTTCCTGGTCCTCTGGTGGAGAAAGGGCTGGGCGTAGGCCGCAGGCTAAGGTCTCAGCTCTCAAGTCTCAGGGCCGCCACCGCCACTGCCGCCGCCGCCGCCGCCGCCGCGTGTGATCCGACCGCGCGCACTCTCAGCAACTCCTGCAGCAGCTCCGCCCGCCCCTTTCCCTCCCCCCGGCTACGCGTTCGCCTCCCCGCCCCCTCTGCTGACGCGGCGCCAGGCCCGGATTGATAAATTTAGCTGGGTCAAAACCAAAAACTTCTGCACTGAAAAGAAAACAGGGAGAAAGGGAGAGAGAAAAACAAAGAGAGAGAGGAGAACAAAATTTATGAGACCGAGAGGGAGGGAGCCAGCTTCTATAATAGACTTCAAAAGACCAAAGGAGAATGTATATCAGCAATCTGTAAGGTAGTGAAGAGATGAAAGCTTGAATGGAAGCAATCCCATTATAAAGGCGAAAGACAAATAATAAAGAATTCTGAAAAAGCCTGAAGAAAGCGGAACAATTCCCAATGGGAGAAGTGGAAAAGACTAGGCAGGAGAGCACATTATACTAAAGGAGTGCAAATGGTCAGTAGACGTTAAAAAGGATGATTAATCTCAGTAGTAATCAAATTAAAACAATGAGATTCTACTTTTGGCTTATCTTGTTGAAAAAGATGAGAAATAATGTTAAACTTACCTGACAGGGAGCTGTGAAAATGTACTATCATACTGGTCGAATTTTGAATTGTTATAATCATAGAACTTTGAAAATACCGTATATATCAACATTTTAAATGTGTCTATCTTTATTTAGAAATGCTTTAGACACTTCACCTAGGATGCTCGAGAATATATGTATAAAATGTATATGCACTGTAGCATTTAAAAATATTGCTTAAATATGTCTGTTTACATGGGATTAGTCACGCACATATTATCATACAATAAAATTATATGCACTATAATTTAAGAAATGAGTGATTGATATGAAGTATCTTGAAAGTTATACATGAAATAAACTACAGTTGTAGCTAAATCACGGAGTATTTTCACTTTGGGCTTTATCTATTCCTATACAGTTAGAAACTATACAAGCATTTATATTTAAATTTTAAAAAACAACAAATATATTTTTATATTATATTAATTTTTGAAGTTTGTTGTATATGTAAACTGTATGTGTATATGTAACAAAATATGGACAATATTATACCAATATGCTAATGGTGGTTATTAGTGCCAAAATTATACATAGTTCTTATTTTTATAGGATTTTGAATTTTCTGATTGTTTTTATACGTATGCATTGCAGAAAGGTATCTTAGGGGAGAAGTAAAGGTGCAAATTGACAGGCACACAAAAGTAGCGGCAGACATCGACACGTTTACTTAATTTCATTACAGGTTAAGTAAGAGCAACAAAGATACAGTAGTCCAGAGAAAGAGAATTTGAAAAATAGAAGAAATATTTTCAAATTTACTTATACATTTCTGACCATGTAGAAAATCCTTCCTCTCCCCCATGTATCCAGGGAACATTTAGTAGCATTTCTGGGTCATTAAGTGAACGATACCTTAATAAATACAAAAGTAAGACAAAAATATATCGGCATATGATATCCATCAATAGGGGATTTGATTAGTATGAGTAATATGATTAACAGAATACAGAGATAAAGAAATGAACTAGCTTAAAATCAAAAATCTAATCAATTAGCATATACCAAAACAGCATGCTAATGGATTTATAGAAGCATTCATATGTATATGTGAAATATTCTATTAGAAATATGCCAAACTTGCCCCCATGAAAGAGAGAAAAAGGAATAAATATAGGATAGTGATTAAAGGTAAATTGAATTAAATCTGTAAAAATGCATTTTTATCTTTAAAATGGAGGCAAATATGGTAAAATATCAGCAACAGTTAATTCTAGGTGGTGAAAATATCAGTACTTGTTATGATATGGCTGCATTTTTTCATAAATATGAAGAAAATATTAATAAAATATTATAGGTCATCTTTAATTTCAATAGAATAAGGCTAGATATTAATAATTAAAACATGAACAACTCTCCCCAATGATTTGAAAATTAAAACAAAATTGAATACTGAAACTTAAATTAAAATTCTTTCTAGAAGTGGGGTGGGATGGCTCAAGCCTATAATCCTAGCACTTTGGGAGGTCAAGGTGGGAGGATTGCTTAAGGCCAGAAGTTGGAGATAAGCCTGAACAATAGAGAGACCTCATTTCTACAAAAATGTGTTTTTTATTTTATTTTATTAAATCCTGGCTGTGTACATTAATGCAATCATGGGGTACAATGTACTGGTTTTATATTCAATTTGAAATATTTACATCAAACTGGTTAACATAGTCTTCATGGCATTTTCTTAGTTATTGTGTTAAGACATCTATATTCTACCCCTAGTAAATTTCACATGTACCCTTGTAAGATGCACTGTAGGTGTGGTCCCACCAATTACCCTCCCTACATCCGTCCTTCTCCCTCCCCTCCCCTTCCTCTCCCTTCCCCCTTCTTCTTAGGCTATAAGAAAGCTATAAATTGGTTTCATAGTAGGGCTGAGTACATTGCATACTTTTTCTTTCATTCTTTAGATACTTTGCTAAGAAGAATATGTTACAGTTCCATCCATGTGAACATGAAGGACGGAAAGTCTCCATCCTTCTTCATGGCTGCAGAGTATTCCATGGTGTACATATACCACAGATTGTTGATCCATTTGTGGGTTGATGGGCACCTGGGCTTCTTCTATGACTTAACAATTATGAATTAGGCTGCAATAAACATTCTGGTACAAATATCTTTGTGACAATGTGATTTTTGGTCTT